>UCOK01010469.1:0-10784 GCA_900474325.1 Synergus umbraculus | reverse complement strand
GAGATTCTGGACCTGTGTATACGACCGTGGTTAATACACTCGACTACCTCTATATATGGTTTGTTTACTAATCTAAAAGTGTGTTCTGATCACGGTCGTATACATCACGACGTATTCATTTATTCTGTTATTAGATATATTTATTTCCGTTAAAAAATGCATCAGGATTTTTTCTAATCTATTTTTTGATATATTTGAACAATTTTAACAGGAACTGAAAGAGGTTACGTGTCGACGCATGTAAACAAACCATACACTTTTCGATCATCACGCTCTATACTTGATTACTTGGTGGCCACTTTTCGAAGCTCTAATCCTGTTCAAAACGCGAGTCCCTCCCACCACCAGAGATTCTGGACCTGTGTATACGACCGTGCCCTATAGTAAAGAAGTCGAAACCAGAGTCAGAGTCGTTCCCAATAGTAAAAAAATTCCTTTCCTCAAATTTCACATCAATTGCGCATGCGTCACATCAAATACAGATACAGCCAATCAGATGCTGATCGCAACACATGTGCAGTAGTTATCAAGTGTTAATTGTGAAATATTCTGTTTACTATTGGGAACGAAATGTCTTTACTATTTGGAACATTTTACTATTGGGGAATTTGAGTGTAATGCTGCGTGAACTCTCCCTGATAAAATTTTACTAGAGATTTCGACGTTACCGATCGAGTGTAACTTAATATAATTACAAATTTTAATTATTAAAAATTAGTTAATTATGTGTTTATGAGCATTATTAATAACTACACTCATTTATTATTAATTAATAATTGTATTATTAATGTTACACCTAGATGATGTTAAAAAATATTAATTCTTATAAATTCTCTTAAATTACGTAAGTTACGGTAGTAACGTTCTTCGTATGGCCCCAACATACTAACTACATATATAGACAGTTGAAAAAAGCCTGCTGGCTTTTCTAACCGTTTTCCCGCGTATCACGCATGTTGTGTGTGCAACGTTGATTTATGTAGAAAATTGTTTTTACAAACATAACTTGATCGAATTTTTAAATAATTTTGCATCGTTTGAAAATCGATGTACAGTGGCTACAGTGATTTAACGGGTGTTTGAAAAATTTCCAAATAGTGCTCTGTGAAGAAAACGACGAGAACAATGACTTCGTTTAATTTCAGCGAAATCGGAAAACAGCTTGAGAATGCTAATGAAAAAAGTGAGAGCACCGGTGTTTCTTTTGCTGGAAAATCACTAAAACTCAATTCAGAAGAAGATGGTAAGTATTTTCAGTTTTAAGGACGTTTTTTGTTTTGGAGCTTTACTTTGTTTACTTCGGGCTTTATCTTCTGCTCCAGAAAATTTGAATTGTGATATGTAGGTTTGGTTTTTATATTAAAAGTTGTTAATTTTGTACTTATGTATATTCTTATTGAAAAAGTAATGAAACCTAAACGAATTTTTTCCTTTAATAAATATATAATAAAATAGATAAACCTTTAAATTTAAATTGCCATTAAAAATTAACAAAGAACACTATGACTAAAAGATTTTCTTTTATTATGCAGCAAAAGAAGTGGTTGAAGCGATAGAGAAATGCGAACGACTCGATTATTTAGATTTGAACGGAAACACCTTGGGTCCCAAAGCTGCCAAAGGTATTGCAAAAGCTTTGGAGAAACATGGAGCCCATTTAAAACGTGCTCTTTGGAAGGACATGTTTACAGGTCGCATGAAAGATGAAATTCCATTGGCCTTACAATACCTCGGTGGAGGTTTATGTACAGCGGGTACAAAGCTCGTTGAACTCGACTTGAGTGACAACGCCTTTGGTCCTATTGGTATTAAAGGCTTAGCATCTCTTCTCAGTTCTAGCTCCTGTTACACATTGCAGGAACTTAGGCTCAACAATAATGGTCTTGGAATATCCGGAGGCAAAATGTTGGCTAAAGCTTTACTTGATTGTCATGAAAAGAGCATGAAAGCAGGTACGAATAAATATAACTAACTCTAACGTCGTTTTGTTCTATTTCGAATTGTAGACTCCAGAACCTTTAATCTTTCATTTAAATTACATTTAAACTTAAATTTTTTACTTTAGGAACTCCACTTGCCTTGAAAGTCTTTATCGCCGGGAGAAATCGACTCGAGAACGAAGGAGCGACAGCCTTAGCTTCAGTCTTTAAAACACTCAAGAGTCTCGAAGAAGTTGTGATGCCCCAAAACGGAATATATCACGCTGGTATATCAGCTTTGGCTGGTGGACTTTCGGCGAATCCAGGGTTGAGAATTTTAAATCTAAACGATAACACTGTCGGATTAAAAGGAGCCCTGGCTCTCGCTCAAGTTTTACCTAATTTCACAAATCTCGAACACCTCAACCTCGGAGATTGTTTGTTGAAAACTAAAGGAGCTGTAGTGCTTGCAGAAGCTCTTTCACTTGAGGGATGTGCCCTCCCACTCACGGAATTGAATTTGACCTTCAATGAAATTCGAACCGCAGGAGTTGAACCCATCGCTTCTGCGATGTCTAACAAAACTCAGTTGACGAGCTTAAAACTCGACGGAAATTACTTCGGAAATGATGGTCGAGATTCTCTTGTAGAATGTCTTACCAGGTTTGAAAAACTTGATTCTCTTGAAACTTTGTCAGAAGATGCAACTGATGATGAAAGCGAGGAAGAAAATGCGGAAAGTGAAGAAGAACAGAGCGACGAAAATAATGAGGATCAGGATGAAGATAGCGAAACTGAGTGTAATCAAAAATTGGCTGATGTGAAGGTGAAGAAATATGTTACTGTGAAGGAATTTTTGAAGGCACCGACTGGAGAGAATCTTCTAATTTTAAAACAGCAGGGAAACAAAGCACAAAATTTTGTCGAGCATGCAATGGTATTTAAATTGAAAAGATATTTGCATTTTTATTTTGAAATAAATTTTTTTTTCGAATTTTAAATTAAATCTGGTTTTAGGATTTAGCCGAAAATAATAACACCGTTTTTATGGAAAAGCTCACACTAATCATTATGAAAGTGTCTTCACTTTGCGGTAGCGGTTATCTGGAAGTGAGAATTTATGCGGAAAGTTTAACCGATGATTTGTACTCGGAGTTATTTTCTCGAGCTGAAAGAACGAACCAAACTTCCGTTTTGAACAATTCCTTGCTGGTGAATTTGGGCTTGTTGAAAGTGAATATTTTTACATTTTATCTTGATTAATTTCTTAGCATTTTAAATTTCTAAATAATATCTTATGAAAACTTGTATCTCTTTTATAGGGCGAAGACAAAACTTCAGGAAAAATAGACTGGAACTTGGAAGGCTGCTACAAAGCTTTGGAGAAAGTTAGTCAGAAAAGCTTTTTCCATCCTCAAACGAAAGACACTCTGAGGCTGTTTATCGATAAACCAGTGAAACTATCCAGAGCTCGAGTAGTGGATCCACTTCAAGACGCGAAAACTTCTCTGAAAGCTGCCCTCGATCGAATACAAGCCACATAATTGGAGAAATAAATGTTTGCCTTACAAGTCGTTATTGGATGTATCTATTTATTTGTAACAAAATTTTTCAAAACATAATGTATGTAAAGACTGCATACTTATATGTACTCAAATAAATACCGTAGCTTATCGTATGTATATTAATTATTGTTTACACTACAAGGAGAAAAATCAAGACTACTTTTGATATTAATATTTACTTGTATACAGAATATTTTTATTTCATTTTTACCATTAAAATATGCCTTTGGAAGGCTAGTTGTCGATTTCACATTATAATTTTACATAGTGCTTGAGGTAAAAACATTGCTGAGCTATTAATAAATGCTGGGGTCGATTCACGAGAAACTCGTATTACAACACGAAATGCTTTGCGAATCTTTTTTACTGTAGTAGAAACACAAATCTTATTACTGTTTCCATCCTTGAAGATATTTAACTGGTTACTTAAATGCTTAAAGTAACAATAATCCTGTATTGTACCGTTTTTAAGTGGTCGTGTTGAAAGCACGATACTTTTTTTAATGAAGTTACAACCAGACATTGTAATAAATAAATACTGTCTTCAACCAGTTGTACATTTTAATGCAGAGAGACGACGTTTTCCCACATATCCTGAGATTGTCTTAAGGCCTCAATATTGAGGCTCTTCTGCAATTAACTACGTTTCAAGTTTTGATTTATTTAAATGCTTTTTGCACTCTAAGGGATCCCAACCAGGGTGAAAGAGATCAGTTTCCAAAGGAACACAATGCATAGATGATTGATCGATCATATACTTAGTCGCCTGAAAAAAAAAAATCAATTGTTAAAAAAAAAGTTTTCTTTATGAGATTTATCTTTTAGAAAAAGAATCATTTGTTTCTAAGAATCTATTTTTTTTATTTTTATAACTGTTAGATAAAACTTACAAGGAAGAGCGCTAGCTGTTTTTTTATGTCCGGTGTAAAGTCCTCTCCCAGCTTAGAAGGATAATTGATTATCCAGTTATTTTTTGACAAATCACTTGCTACCAATTCATTGCAACGTTCTTCATTTACTCCAACTGCATCCATTATTAACTCTGTAAGAAAAATAGTTGTTCAAAATAAATTTTATTATTTAAAAACTAACAATAGTATACGCGTGCCACAGCGGATTATTATTATATTATATAATATTATATATATATTACTTGCTCAATTAAGATGATTATTATTGAATAATTTTTAATGTATGTATCTAAAATAAACTCACTGCGAGCGTTAGCACACTGTGCATTTAAAAACTTGGTTAGAAGAGGGCCGGTATCGGAATCCTCGGTGAAGATTTGTGGATAACGTCTTGCGAGTAATTTAGCTAGTAAAACATTTCCTCGATTTCCGGAGAGAGTTGGAGAAGGTGCACAGACCATTTCATCTTCTGTTCGCCTCACAAGCAATACTGTTCCATTATATCTTCAAATAATTAAATTATCATTTTAAAACGAATTATAATTTATAAAAATTAGCAAAGAAGAAAAATTAATTATAAATTTTACCTATTTAATTGTTCAGCTATATTTAAATTAAGGTACTGACGTATCGTACTACGAACAATATTGTCTATCGCTGGTGGCATTTTTGAGGTAGCCAATGGTAAGACATCGTCGAAAGTTGCATCTAATATCTGGAAAAGGAAACTTTTCCATTAATACGAAACTTTCTTTGAAACCTGAATCAATTATATTGAGAAATAAAAGCTTAAAATGAGAATTACCAGGCTTTTTATTTTCGGGAAGTTCATAGCTGCCCAAGTGGCCGTGTAACCTCCTATGCTCCATCCATGGACAATAATTTTCTCTTCTGGAAATCCGAGATGATCAATTGCAAACCGCATTACACAATCAATAGCATTTTCTTCTTGATCTGGATACGGAGCCCCCTTTGAAAATAATTACAAAAAATTGTTAACTTCCTCCTGGAAACTTGTTCAATCTAAAAGATTCTATTTTAAGAAATTTCCATCGTAGTTTTCGATTCCTTCATTTACGATAAAAATTTAAAACGCCATACTCACAGTGCTATAAGCAAAACCTGGATGATTCCACCCCAAAACTGAATACCCGCAGGTAATTGGAGTCCCAATTACTCCCGTTTCGTAGAATCCACAATTTCCCTCACACGTTATCACCAAAAAATCTCCAATAGCAAATCTAAGCAGAAAATTAAATATACCATCCTGAGGATAATACATCAATTATTACAATATACTTCAAGTTATTTTTACCGATTGTTACTGCGGTTGATAAAAATTGTGTCTAGATAATTTCCATCCGATGTTGCGATTTTATACCTCTCTGCTCCTTTTTTTATAAGGTCGCTTCTACCCTGCATCTGTGTCGATCCTTGAAATTAAGTTAAATTACATCACATTTCCTCTTACTCAATGTACATACAATATTTTTTAAGAGTGTTGGAGGCAAGTTCTAATCTAAAAATTCAGTTTCTTCATTTTACTCAACAAGTATTAAGTTTGGAATTTTTTCCCTTTGTAGAATTATTCAATTTTTAACTAGAACTATACGTACAAAGCGAGAAAATATCGAATTCAAATATTTTTGAAGTAAAATGAAAATATTGAATTATGAAGTCAGATTTTGAATTTTTCGTTTTATGCAAAAAGTATCGAAACTAAATATTTTTTCGCTCTGTACGCAATCTGATATTTGAAAAAAGATTAGTTGAGTAAAATGGAGAATAGAATTTTCAGCTTAACACTTGGATCCAACGCCCTTAAATTATATTATTTAAGAGCCCTTAAAAGACAGCTTACTCAAAACCCAGTTGAGGAAAGTTATGCTTCCAGGATACATTAGTTTCACAGCTACAGTGTGAGCAGTGATATAGGATATTACTTTACAAGGCAAAGTTACCAAAAATTCTCTGCTAGTTTGCCTTCTGCTGCTACTACTTCGTGAGTTATATATTTTCTCTAAGGTTTGCTTCTGCACACGCACACCACTGAAAAAATAATTATAAAGTTTAATATTAACAGTTCCAATATTAAATTTTCTTGAAATTATTAATTTTTAATATTAATATGTACCCGGGTATTCTCGGAACTTGGAAATCCACGGGCCAGGCCCAAAATTCAAAATCATATTTATTTAGTTCCTTCCTGGCTTCTGATTGATCCCTCACTTTCGCTTCTTCTAGAATCTTTAAAAATTTTGTGTAAATCGGATTGCTCGCTCTGGAATATCCGCGAGCGACCAGCGACGTAACGAGGATTATTCCTGCACCTGCCATGAATTTGGACAGGGAATAAATATCTACAATTGGAGTAATGCGTCGATACATTAGCATTGCTACGAAAGGAAATGTATAAATTCCCAGGGACCACATCGTCACAAACTGAAAAAAGAAAATTCATTTTCAAATATCAAAATATTAAAACTTTCAGAAACAGTCGAATGAGAACATTACTAATAATTAAAATATTAGATGATTAAAACTATACACTGTAAAAAATATTTCTTGTAACTACCACTACATTTTGTAATTACATATACCAAAACTTGTAATATTATTTCCTTTAGAGATCAGAGTAGTGAACTTAGGTATTATAATATGAAAAGAAAAAACATCACTTCCAACGTAGGAATTTTACAAGATTTTGTAAATTTACATCTCTGGATTGAATATTGCTCGAAATCTTTGCAATTTATGAAGTTTCTAAATGAAATAAAGAAGATTCGTCATCCCATAAAACGCATAATTTTCTTTCATCACATAATTTTTTAATTTTCGCATAATTTTAGAAAATTTCAATTTTTGCATGGAAATTTTTTTATTAATTGACAATAATTCAAAAATCTTAATACATTTTACAATTATTTATTGGTTTATTACACTAGATAGAAATTTTTTTCTTTTAACAAAATCAAAAGCTACCAAAATGAGCCCTGGACGCAGTTACATTGTTTAAAATTGCAAAGAACTTGAGATACCAATTTTTTGTAAAAATATCAAGAACTTTCAATTAATGAAAATTTTTTTAATTTCTTGTCCTTAGTTTAAAAGTAGATTTCTATAGGTAGACTTATTAAAATAAATGGACTTATTTAGAAGATTGTACAATTATTCCTCCACATTGTACAAGGGTTCAAATTTCGATTTGAAATACGTAAAAAGTTCAATATTACCTGATCAGTAGGAAAATAATAATAAAAATCAAATGAATGTAAATTTTAATATAATTTTGCAGAAACATCATGATTAATGATTATTTATATTATATAAAAATATTTTTCTCAGTAGAAAAAATATTCAAATATGTATTACCAACTTTTTCACGACACCTTTAATTTCCGCACAATACAAAGAAAAAAAATTATCAGATTCTATAGAAAGTTTTCTTTAAGGGTGTTGGAGCCAAGTTTTAATCTAAAAATTCGATTTCTTCATTTTACTCACCAAATATTAAATTTGGAATTTTTTCCTTCTGTAGAATTAATCAATTTTTAACTAGAATTATGCATGCAGAGCGAGAAAATATTAAATACAAATATTTTTTAAGTAAAGTGAAAATGTTGAATTTTGAAGGCAGATTTTAAATTCTTCGTATTATGCAAAAAAAATATAGAAACTAAACATTTTTTCGCTCTGTACGCAGTATTATATTTGAAAAAAAGATTAGTGCTACAGAGCGAAAAAATATTTGTGTTCAACGGCCTTAAAATAAGCTCGAGAAATTAAAAAAATTTTCATTATTTCGAAAAGTTATTGATATTTTTATAAGACATTGAGATTTGACGTAATATTGATGCCAGTATTGAATATTTAAATTAAATATAGTTCTGATTTCTTCATCGCACAATTTCGCATAATAATCAATTTTTCTTCGCATAATTTAAAGGTTTTAAAGAGGAGAAACAATTGTCTCTACATATTAGTAAGTTCACTACTATGAAGCAAGTAATATTATAAGTTTTGGTATAATTACAAAACGTATAGTGGTAAAGTTAGAAAAAATATCTTTAAAGTGTAGGATTTTGTATATATTTTTTAGTATTACTCCTTCTGGAGTAGATTTTCAGCTTCTTAATATTATCGAAGACGGATAAAATGAAATTGATTGTTTTTATTAAAACTCACAGAAGTGATAACTTGATCTCCCCATCGTTCCAAACTTCTTGGTTCATAGGGTTTCTGCAAGTCAACAAACACGTATATAACCTTAAAACAAGATGTTATCTATTTAAATTTTGGGATAAACAATACCCACGTCTATGAGATTACCAAGCCATGTGCGTTCGTAAATTTTAAATAATCGAGGACTAAATGTGCATCGCAAAAGGGTTTGAATTAGCGACATTTCGCACCGATTTTTCCAAACATGCAGTAAGTTTTTTTTTCAAATCTCTACAATATTATGTATTCCTAAGTGCTCCCAACTCCCAAGTATGCGTATAAGGGTTGTGAGCAATGAAATGAAACGTTTCAATTTTCATTGAAAATTGAAACATTAAAACTTTCACTTGAAACTTCCAAATCTTTCACTGTTAAAACTGTCAAAGTTTCATTCAGTTTCATTGTTTCATGAAACAGTCTGGGGGGAAAGGAGGGAACTTTTAATTGCGCATGCGCGGAAGTTGATCAGCTGTCAACGTTGCCGCAAATTGAAACTTGTTTGGAATATTATTTAGTATTTTCTTTATTAAAACTGTGATACATATTTGCATGAATGAATTAAAGAAAAGTGTTAAATTGTTAATTACATATACATATACGCATAAATACTTAGAAATGCCTCAAGGAAGGCACATGGTGCATATTTTAATTTTTCCCGCCGCTATCTTTGAAACATTCAAATACACTCGAATCTCCCAATAACGACCGGTTTCCTTTCTAAATAGCACGGTCGTATACACAGGTCCAGAATCTCTGGTGGTGGGAGGTGACTCGCGTTTTGAACAGGATTAGAGCTTCGAAAAGTGGCCACCAAGTAATCAAGTATAGAGCGTGATGATCGAAAAGTGTATGGTTTGTTTACATGCGTCGACACGTAACCTCTTTCAGTTTCTGTTAAAATTGTTCAGATATATCAAAAAATAGATTAGAAAAAATCCTGATGCATTTTTTAACGGAAATAAATATATCTAATAACAGAATAAATGAATACGTCGTGATGTATACGACCGTGATCAGAACACACTTTTAGGTTAGTAAACAAACCATATACTTTTTGATCATCACGCTCTACTTTTGTGGCCACTTTTGAAAGCTCAAATCCTGTTCAAAACGCGAGTCATCGTTCCAATGCCCCCACCATCAGAGATTCTGGACCTGTGTATACTAGAGATCCTAAAAGTAGAGTTGAGACAACTCTACTACGATTTTTATTGGTGCAAAATATTGTGGGGTAACCGGAATCGGAAGTTCTATAATACGCGCGATGATTGGTCAAATACAGATGCGTCGTATATCGATAATCGCGAGCAGGGTTGCACACGTAATATACCTAAAGTAAATTACATGAGGTTTTTGACGTAATTTACGTACGTAATTTACGTCTCTAGTTTTTTACATGTAATTTACGTTTTCAAGATGGCGACTGCGCTTCATATTTAGAAAGTAAACATAACCTAATTCTTGAATAATTGAGGTTATGTTATGCTCTTTTCCCCCCAAACTCCTTTCAAATCCGCCATTTTATACATTTATTATATTTTTACGTATAATACGTAAAATACGTATTATACATATAAAAGTCCGAGTTACGCGTAACCATGCAACCCTGATCGCGAGTGACGCGGCAAGTTTTAAATATGTCTATAGAACAATACAAATTTTAGGCACTTCTGTCGTAACTTCCGATTCCGGTTACCCCATAGCCCAGTGGAGGGGGAAAGTTGTCTCAACTCTACTTTTAGGATCTTTAGTGTATACGACCAAAGATATTAGTACCTAGATGCGGCATAGGGATTAGTTCATGCACATACTTGTAGGTGGCTCACAAGTCGAGTTTGTGCATAGTGCATATATATACAATATATATAGCTACTATTAGAGCTTTCGCCAGTACATAATACCTGTAGAGGCGCTGTAAGCCGCCCTATTTTAATGGCGCCAAGTCCTAGTTTTTTGAAATTTATATCTTTAATAATCTGATTTTCTTCAAAACATCAGTGAAAATATAATTAGAACATAAAACAAAGAGTTTATTTAACTTACTGAAAATTGTTATGTTGTATCAGTTTTTAAAATTCAAATTAATAAATTATAAAAATATTATTTTGAGATTTAAATAAATTTGTCAATTCGTCTAATTGGTATTTATTTTTTCGGTAATTTTGGTT
>UCOK01010463.1:0-11257 GCA_900474325.1 Synergus umbraculus | reverse complement strand
TATTTCACTATAATATATATATGTGCATTAATTATAACAAATATATTCACACATGGACTCTTAAATGATTACCTGATATTGGTTCTTCAATACTCATAATACTTGATCTTCAAACAACCATTTTCTTTGTAAACATGCATTTCTGAATACCTTTTTATATTTAAATAAACCTGTTAAATAACGATTAAATTCTGTTTCATTTACCTTAGCTAATCTGTTGGCTATCCTCAACCCGAATTAACCTTCTCGCGAGGGTTAATCAAAACGAGGAATTTAGGGAAGATAGGAAGGTGCTAGTTATTAATTTCTTTGAATAAATGAATGTAACTTTAATATTTTAGACGTCACACTTTGTAGAGATGAATAAATTATAAATAATTAATCTTGCAGTCTAATTTTTTATTTCTAATAAATAATGCAATTTTTAATAAATTTATATTTACTATATAATCTGGAAACCTATTTTTAATAACAATTTATTCATATTAACATTATCATTTATGTCAGTTTTTATTCGTAATTTCAAAGTTACCGCCATTGGAAAAGTTTTTCTTCCTAGTTTCCATTTTCCGAGTGGATAAGATGCGCTCGTGTGAACAGGGTGTCGTGAAACGCCGAAACATTTCGACACTTCGGCAGAGCGTGTATTTTGGCCTTAACAGTGTACGGATGTAGCGTACAGGGAAGATAGGTATAGAGGCGACATTGCAGCAGAAATCTTGAGGCAAATTTAGGGGTGCAAGACGTGAGGGGAAGGTTTAGTTATTCTGCCAACAGCTTGATGGCGCTGTTCTAATATGAATTTTTAAGAGCGACCTCACGCTCTGGGCAGAACACCTAAACCTACCTCCCCCGACCCCACCCCTATAACTCACATATAGAAAGTATGCTAACGGTATATGCTTGACAGTGTAAGTAGCATGGAGTTTTTGCTTTTGCCTGGATCTGGCGAGTTTTCATTTTTCAGGCTCTATCTGCGGCCTATACGCTACGATTGCTTAGTATTAAGAAGTATAAATAATTATTATATAATTAATAATTAATATTAATTTATTAATGTCAATTAGTTATTATATTTATTATTAAAATAATAGAAAAATATAAATGAGTCAGTATCAAAATATGTTGTTATTTTAAGGTCAAAAATAACATTGAAAAGAAGTACACCATTTATTTACATATTTACCATTCTTGACAATTATATTAATATTATTACATTATTTATATTATAAATGAATTTATGGTACAGGAAATAAATAAATAAAATAAATTTAAAAAAAATTAAATTAAAATTAAAAAATATATAAAATAAATAAAATAAAAAAAATGTTAAATAAATACAATAAAATTAAAATAAATTAAAAAAAGAACATTTTACTTAAGAGAAACGGTTTGTAATTCAATTTTTACTTCAACTATTAGTGCTCTAACGAGTAGTTTTTGTAATTTTTAAACTAAATTTTCAGGAATTTCGTTTCAAAATGTCCTACGAGTGTTTTTGAAAAAAAAAATTTTTTTCATTAATTGAAACTAAAATTGATGGGAAAAAGTATAATATTTATATTAAAGACGTATATATTTTAAATTATTATTTACTAAATCAGAGAGAAACTAAATAACTAACTTTATATATTATAAATTTTTCAATATTAATTCGATTTGGCTAAAATTTTTTAGAAAACTTCTTTGTACTGTAAGTAACAACTTACTCGCTTGAATTTTTTGATTGCTCAAAATTGGCTGTATAAACTATAATTATAATTGAAGCACCGGATTGCAAAACTGCCTCTACGCTCGACCTGACTGAGCCCAGTAGGCCGGAGAAAGGGGATGATTCACTAAACGCCACTGAACGCGGTGATCGAGAAAAAGAATCAATTTACAACGCTACAATCAACTTGTCGTTTTTCTGTTAATAATTAACAAATCGAGTTGATTTTTGCGTAGAAATATTCTCCAAGTTTGTGCGCTTCTCACAGATATAGTCGTTTTGTGAAATTGTTCATATAATTTATATAACTTACTCAACGACTATATCTGTGAGAACCGCACAAGCTTAGAGAATATTTCTACGCAAAAATCAACTTGATTCGTCAATTATTAATAAAAAAACGACAAGTTGATTGTTGCGTTGTAAATTAATTCTTTTCCTCGATCGCCGCGTTCAGTTGCGTTTAGTGCATCATCCCCTCTCTCCGGCCTACTGGGCTCAGACGGGTCGAGCGTAGAGGCAGTTCTGCAATCCGGTGCCTCAATTATAATAATTCGAATGAGCTGAAATTTTTCAGAAAAAATTAATTAAGAAAATTAATGAATAAGATATTAATTTGTTTTTAAGAATAGGCCTTTTTGCATTTAATTTTTCCCTCTTGAAGGTAAATGCCAAGAATTTTTTTTATTCTAAAAATTGGTTTTTAAGGTGTTAAAAATTATTAAAAAATTTTTTTCGAGGTAACAGGCTTTTTCGGTTACCTTTTTTTGTGAATACTGGCGCAAATAATATTACATATAATATATTTTCTGGAATTATAATGATACTGCTATTTATGAAATTTTATTTTAGGAAAAAATTCTATAATAATTTCTTTGAATCGCGAAATATTTTTTTAAAAATATTATTTAAATATTATTTTATAATATATAATATTTTAATAATGATATTACATATATTACTGATTTAGAAGATTGATCTTGTCAAGAATATATTATTTATATTTATTATTTATTTATTATTTATTATTTATTTATTTATATATAAGAATATATTTTGCTTGAAGCTATAGAAACGTGGAAGGAAGACTTTCTCTACGCTCGAACTTCAAAATGATGAGCAGATGTACTCAACGGTCTGCAAAAAACCAGGCTAGAGGGAATAGGAATTAGGAAATAGGAACTTTCGTTTACAATTTCATTCATGTAGCGGGTGCTGACTACCGATGCACGTGGGTATCCATCAGATACACAACGCACACGGTTAACCCTTACTACTAACACAGCTAAGCACATCATATATCAGTGCCATCACGCTGTTGGCAGCACAACTAAACCCATCCCCTGACGTCTCGGTCCCCGCGTCCATGTTTTAAGTTTGGTGGGCATTGTCGCCTCTATACCTATCTTCCCTCTACGGATGTAGTATAGTTATATTTTTACTTTATAGTTTCGCATCTAAGAACTTTATATTTCATGACAAAGCTCATCCAGCGGCAGCCATATTGAATAGTCTGCAATGGCAGCCTTCTTGGAAATACATATTAGCGGCAGCCATATTGAATAGTCCGTAACGACGGCCATATTGGTAAATTACGTAACGACGGCCATACTTGATTAGTTTCTAAGTCAACCATTTTGTACCGCTCTCACCAGTTGGTGACTTCAGCCCGAACGCACAGGACTTTTCCATGCGTGCTTAAACTGTATTAATTGTTAAATAAACTATATGTTATTTCTTGGTTAAATAAAGTGATTATTTATTGAGGTGGCACCCAAGAATATAGATCCCTTAAGGATAGAAAGTGGATGGATATTTCTACCCAGTATAATTGATCTATAACAGCCATATAATCTAATTGATGCGCTCGGCCCATAGATGGCGCCAGGTTACTGATATCCACAGACAGCTGGTTTATTGGTTTATCCAGGATCAAATGACAGATGTTCTGTGAGGTCATCTTCCTGGCCTTTTATGTGCACGGGAATAACATCCGTGCACCTTGACCAGGATCCTCTTCAGGCCTTTACGATGCTGAAAGAGCGTCGGTGTTTGGCAGTGTGTCTATGTGGCTCTGAGCCCCCATGGCTCAGAATTGTGTATACAAACTGGTAGTATGCAAACCAGTTTGTATGCTATATGTATGCACTTTGCATGCAATGTGTATGCTAGAAGTCTTATTTTGAACGTGAAAGGAAAGGTAAATTCTATAAAGAATAGAAAAAAATGTGCGTGGCATAAAATATATCGCGTCACACCACTTACAGTTTTTTTTTCGGTGATTCAACTAAACTCCGGGTATTCTAAATTTCTTCTTTCCCATCTCTTCCTGGGAAATGGTACCGGAAATTTACTGAATTAATCGGGAATTTTTAGGCATATTTTTACACATATATTAGCTGTTTACTAAACTTTAACTAAATATTTTTAAAAAATGTTACTTTCTGTTTTTGAGCAGTTTCGGAATTCTTCAGTAAAATGTTGCTAGAGTATAACTGTTTTTTTTTCAGCAAAATAAATATTTTTGGTATCCTAAATAATTAAGAAAGGTGTAACTAACTAAAATTATCACATTTTTTTACTAAACATTCAGAAATTCTGAATCTACTTACCTGTGGTGAGTCCATCAATAAAGGACCTGTTAGATCAGCTTCATCATCACATTCTGGAAATATTGGACTATCATTGAGTACGGTAGTTAACATATTTACTGTTGATACGGTAACTAGTAGCAAAAAGGCAGTTTCAACTAAAGAACATTTATTAACTGGTTGGCAATGAAGTATACTAGAGCCAAGAGGTAAAAGTATAGCAGCCCTTGCACAGTCGATAAATGCTTGATGAAATAACAATCCTTGCGACCATCTGAAATTAAATGAAAATTTATTTTAAATTATTTTGAATATGTATTCCACAGAGTTTAAGGGGGTACCCCACAGTGACGCTCAAAATTTTAACGACATTTCACGAATTTTTTTTAATAGGAAAATAATATACAATCATTTTGAAGTTTAAGTATGTTTTTTATTGTAGTTTACATCATATAAAAAAAAATTTAATGCACTTTTACAAAATTAAGTTCATGTTTTTTGTAGTCGAAATTGAACCAATTCAAAAAGGTGATTTCACTCGGGGAAGCACACAGCCGTCTGTAGTCACCTGAAATAAAAAAATAATTATTATTATCAGACTATTATTATGCAGGCTGGACTCTGTTACGTACCAACCCCCTGAAAAATATTCTTTTTCTTAATGAACCATTTTTTTTTTAAATTTCACTTGCGAAATTGAGTCGACACATTTCGCAAGTGAAGAACTCAATATATAATCAAAATACATTAAGAATATTTTCCTGAGGCCACTGGCACCAGTAACCCGAGCTGTCAATGCGACAACTCGGTGAAGAAATGATTAGGCAAGCCTCGAAGTATAAGTTGAATTTACGAAATGTAGAAATAATTAACCAGATAGGAATAAATCTTTATAAAATAATAATTCAAATGACAAATACATGGAAAAAAGGTTAGGAGAACAGTCGCGCAAAAAGGAAAGTAACAGCGCCACCACCGGTGGAGGTAGCCACTGCACCGTTTTGGTGCAGTGGCTAGTCCGTTTGTGGGTGAATGGTTGCCCCACGAGAACGGAGAGCTGCTCTAGGCGAGCAGTTGCCTTATTTATGGGTGAATGGTTCTCCCACAAAAGTGAACTGCTCTCCCGTTGGATGAGTAAGCAGCCCGCAGTATGCGTGGATTAGCATCAACACCAATTGGGGCACCAGTTACCCTAACCTTTTTTCCGTGTAGGATTGTAAAAGAATGATAGAAAGTACATCTGAATGTTCCCGGTGTCCAGACTCACATTATACTACTATGAATCACAAGTACTTGATTTTAACTGCTAGAGACGGACGCCTATATACCGAACAGTTAATATGAATGCATGATGGCCACGCGGAGATGCGTTATCAGATATTCCACCTCGCACCTCTCCTATTCGACCTTCCCGTTCTCATATTTGTCCTTCTGCATTTCTTTCAGCTGACCAATATTCAGCCATAAAAATACGTTAAAATATGTTTTATTTAATATATGCTCAATTAAAATTGAGTTGAAAAATAGAACTTAAATTTTTTTTTAAATCCTAACTACAGGATATTGCAAGATGTCCTTCTGCTTACAATATTTTCATATATTCAAATAAAAACACTAAATCTACAAGTTAATCTACTCGTTTCGACGTAAGAATTCTTTCTTTCCTTTACATAAGCTCTGAATTTTGTTTATTGGATGAATTATAATCGAAGAACCAATTTTTTAAAAATTCTAAATGTAGATAAAAATGTTTAAATTCAATATTTTGAAAAATCCTTTGGCACTTTTTAAGATATTGGTGGTGCCAATATACCATATTTTTATCAATTTGTTAATAGGGCGACAAAAAACGGCCAGCTTTCAAGTTCTCGGTGTTAATAGCTATTTACTTGATAAGTGTGGAAAGTAGGCAAATCCTGATGAGTGTGGAGTTGGCGTCACGAGCCGAAGGCGAGTGATGCCATCACACGAATCGAGAATTGTCTGCTTCTCACATGTTATGTACAATACTTTTCACAGCGAGTCTAAGGCAAGTTCGATTTTCGGAATGAGTAGGGTTGCCCACGAAATATGCCTTACATTGTTCATTTGACTTCATTACTGCTTTCGACATCTTTTTGCAATGAATAAAGTTTTTAGGAACATCACCATCTACAAGAAAATATCATTTAGATTTGTAAATAATTTATCATTATCTAGAGAAAAAATGAGCCTTACGAAAGGAAATTGTTGAATATTCCTCTATTTTCTAATTTTTGTGCAGTGTAACGTGGTGAATTTTTACCACATTATTGATCCTCTTCCCAGATTTATTTATCTAATCAAGAAAGAAAACAGCACAGCCAGTAGGAACTCAATTTGATATAAGTGTATGAATGTTAGTGTGGATGCATGAGAGTTGAATCACATTGAGAATAGAATTAATTAGATTTAAGTGTGATCATACCATTGCCGTATTTTGTTTGTATTTGCCGCCTGCCTCGCTTCCGAAGAACACAAATCTAAGATATTTCTGGTTATTTATATGCTTTCGCAGAGTCATTAGCCGTCTGGGATGCGTCAGTCATCTATGTTTTATATTTTGGTCATCCTCCAATACTACAGATGTCATTAATGCAAAGCTTGAATATTCTGCATTTGAGTATGAAAAGACACATGAGCTGTCACAAAATGTGGACGCAGCCATAATGGTTAGCGCTAGTTCCACTTTTGCAGATAAAGAGGGCAGCAGCTCTCAGAACTATGATATTTTTGCAACTGCGACTGCGCGCTCAGACGGAGAACTCCAGGAACGATCAGTTCTGTACTGGCTAATCAGAAGTGAACAAATTTAGAGTTTCGTGACAGTTTTGTTGTGAGAATAAATGGAATTGAGCCATTCTAGACTTCCGCCAGGAATGCTATACTTAATTATTCCATTTGGGTCTTCGGGAAATAAGGTAGGCGTCTGCAATTCGCGTATTCTCCCGCATAACTTTTTGTTTGTTTCGAGTTCGTTAAGGTTTTGAAGAATTATTTAATGCTTAGCCAATGCCCAAGCATGGCGTAGCGCTGTTCGTTTTTCTTTTGGAGCATTTAGTTTCTTTGTAATTTAGAGTGTAATTTTGGAGCATTCGTTCGAATTCAAGTTTAGAGAATTTCGAGTAACGTCAATTTGTACAATTAAGTAGAGTTTTGTAGAAATATAGTTTCTTTTCTGTGATTCAGAATTGTAAAGCTTAGTGATTATGTAACTACGAGTCAACACTCATGTCATGGCTTCTCGCCATTTTGTACATTTTCCGATTGACTTAGTATTATATTCAGTTGTATTGATTATATCACATGGATATAATTAGATTCAAGGTTACGAACCACTCGTAACATTATTGTACCTTGATAACTTTGTCGATCGGAATATTTTCAAGTGTCAAACTAAAGTGACTAAACCAAATTGTAACCATTTTCTTATCTTTTAATTTCATCCATTAAATTCAAAGATTGTACACAATTTCATCTTATCATTACTTATAATATACTCGATTCTTTCTTTTATGTTTTGTTGGTTTGATTTTTTATGCGCCCCCACGAAATTCCTCTACAGCTGGCTAACTGGAGTAAATTCTTTAAGCTTTTCAGGACATCTTGAGTAAAGTTTTAGTAAGTAAGATCTTGAGCGGTATCGAGAGATACCTGGTGCTCTAATTGGCTTTAATCATTTAGAAGAACGGCTGAAAGTCCCTTGAGACTGAGATTGTCGTTATAGCAGTTTTCAAAATATTTGCGAAAGTATAAAAAGATCGAATTTGATTTTTCAGAAAATATCGAAAAATAGCAGAACATAATCTTTGAATGATTAATTATATAAATTTATTTTAATTTTTCTAATAATTATTCAATTAGGACGCAAATAGGGACATGGACGCGAATCGAGATATTTACTGGAATCAACATAGAACAATTGGTAATCTAAAAACAAAAATACGTATAATTAAAAAACCTTGAAACTTACCGTTCTTTGTATCACAATCACTTTCCTCTTTGTTTTCAGTAGTCTTTACGCTTACCGCGCTTAGATTATTATTTTCTTCATCACAATTGTTATTCTCAGTAGCATTTCTACAATCACGAGAGTTATTAACACAGGAATCACAGGTATCCTCGATATCGATATTTTCTTTTTCCGTCGAGAAAAGAGGATTTATTTGTTAATTTTCTTCTAACATTCCGACAGAGTGTACGTCTACAAATTTTCAAAGTTATAACGGTGTGTTTTTGACATCCCTCTATATAGGAGTCATGTTTTTTATATCTTTTCCCTACCGGACGCTTCAGTCGAGCCAGGATCAATTTTAAGGGCAAGAAATAAATTAATTACCAGTTTATGTTTGACAAGAAATAATAAGAGTACTATATTTTCCTATAAGTTACATCTCTAAATTAGAAACTAAATGAATTTATGAAAATAATCAAATTTTTAAATAGATGAGTGTTCTATAATAGTGTAAATGTTCTATTCGCTGAAAACGTGAGAGAGAGTGGGCGAGTGTTTATACGAGAGAGAATACACGCGGTATCTAGTGACGTTTTACGTAAGTTGCGTATCGCTAGCGGTCGAGACGGATAATATCTCCTGAGTCCTTCTCTCTCTAATAAACGGTTTATGGTACGGTGCGGTGAGAGAGAAAGACGAGAGAGATCTCTTTTAATTTACTTATTTTTATTTCTCGCGGTATTTGCCCAGGTACGGTTTTAGACAGGAGTGAACCAGGGGTAGGCCAGGTTTTGAACTGGCGTACCCTCTTTTGTCTGATTACTGGCCATGGGGGTGTCCTCTGGTCAGGAATCAGATGGTTCTTAGTCAGGATGGAAATGACAAGGTATTTTAGTTTCCCCCAGGTCTTGGAAAGTCATCCCCAGGTTGACCCAGGATAGGTCGGTGTGGGCCGACAAATCATTTATCTAAGTGCACGGATGTAGGGGTGCCTTCCAGTTGTACACCTAGTGGATCTTCCCTGAAGAAGACGTCCAGGTTACGTCCCGGTCGCTCTACTATGGTGGTAACCCGCTAGCAGAGAGACCAGATGAGTTTCACTGAGTGTAGACGAGCTGCTCAGCGAACTGATCGAAAACGCGTCGATTCGGTGCTTTTAAGCACTTGTGATTACGTAATGAGTAGGCGTCGGGTGGTAGGGGAAGCCGGCTGGTGGAAATCTCGCCCCGCCCGCTCGGTGACGTAAATTGATAGCGATAGCAATTGAAAGATAGAAATATGTGACGGGCGACAATACTGCCCGTTACAAAGTATATAAATAATATAAGAAATTCCATGAACGGTATTTTTTGTTAATGGAACTGACCAGGGTGGGAAAGAATAAATCAAAGGCAGTCGTTATGAGAGTGAAAGAGAAAAACAGATCTGCCTATCTCTGTCACTCTCATAAGTTTCTGTTTTACGCCGACGTTTTCCGCCGACATGGGACTGCACCATGAGTCGTTGACTCAAAACAAACTTATGATATTATTATTTCACTTAAGGGATTATACATTGTAACGTTGTGGATTTTTACCACGTTGCTAATCCTCTTCCCAGAATAAATTAAATAAACGGAACTAAAACAGAACAGCCAGTAGGAACTCAATTAGATATAAGTGTATGAATGCTAGTTTGGATGTGTGAGAGTCAAATAGAATTGAAATAGAATTGACTAGTTTTAAGTATGATCATATTATTGCCGTTACTTGATTTTATATATGCCGCTTACCTTGTTTCCGAAGAACACAGACCTAACCATCTGCAACTATTTAAATGTTTAGAGAGGAGTTATTTGTCATCTGAGACGTGTCACTCGCCTATACTTTATATTTTTGATCACTCTCCCATACAATAGATGTTATTGAATTTTAATAGTGCAAAGCTTGCACATCTCACATCTTAGTATGAAAAGACACATGAGCTGTCAAAATATGTGGACGCAGCCATAATGGCTAGCGCTAGCTCCGTTCCACGCATAAAGAGGGCAGCAGCTCTCAGAGTAACGCGAGATACGTAACTGCGACTGCGCGCTCAGACGGACAACGCCTAGAACATTCAGTTCTGTGCTGGCTGTTCACGTGTGAACTTTTCACGTAATTTGCGGAAAGAATCCTAAAATTTGCAGAGTGCATAACTACGTTAAAACTTTTCTCATATAACCAAGCTTGTGCCTTCTCTCCCTTGGTTGGATTACTCGGTACTTTGGTCTTCGGAAAGTAAGGTAGACGCCAGCAAATAGCGTTTCTCCCATGTAAATTATTCTGTTTCGCATATTTCGAGTTATGTAACACTCAGCCAACGCCCATACGATGGCATTGTATAGTTTGACAAGCGAGTGTTAAAGTTATTAGTTTCTTGTTTTTCTCGCCATCTTGTACATTTTTCGCGTCTTATGCATAAATTTATTTGAAGTTGTAAGAATTTAAGAATTCTAGTTTCTTAGTTCTGAAGACAATTTACCATCGCTTATAGTCTGTAAAATTTCAAACTAAAGATTATTCAATCTTCTCTTTTGTTTCTCATCTCATCCATAAAACTAAACATTGTACACTATTTCATTTCATATCTCTTGTAATAAATTCTGATTTTTCATTTCTTTTACACCTCATCATGTTGAGTCTGATTTGTCTCTGCGCCCTCACGACATCCATCTCCTAGTCGAGCTAGTTTGAGCGAACTTTAATTTTTTTTTTTATTTTTAGTCAGTCAAGTTTTGAGCGGTACCAATAGTACCTGGCGCCCTTAGCATTAAATTAATTTTTTTGGAACTGTAGGCTGAGACTGTCGTTATAACATATACAAAGTTGCGACGAAAACTCTCTATAAACTCGCGTGTTGACAATGATGTTACGAGTTGTAGATGTACTGCTCGGTACACTGCACAAGTAGCGGCAGGAGGGCTGGGTCTACCTACATTGCTCTTGTGTTAAATCGTTTGCA
>UCOK01010459.1:0-12107 GCA_900474325.1 Synergus umbraculus | reverse complement strand
CTTTCAAATACTTAACTTGTGGTTCCATTTTCCGTATAGAAACCGGATAGGATCGGGTAGGTTGTACACTTCCGTCTCGAAGACATCACCAGTGTCAAGGCCCTTATAGGAATCCGATAGAAAACGGAAAGAAATTAAATTTGGTACTTTTAAATAATGAATTTATAGTTACACTTGTAGTATAGAAACCGGATAGGATCGGGTAGGTTGTACACTTCTGTCTAGAAGACATCACCAGTGTCAAGGCTCTTATAAAGATCGGATATAAAACGGAAAGAAATGAAATTTGGTACTTTCAAATACTTAACTTGTGGTTCCATTTTCCGTATAGAAACCGGATAGGATCGGGTAGGTTGTACACTTCCGTCTCGAAGACATCACGAGTGTCAAGGCCCTTATAGGAATCCGATAGAAAACGGAAAGAAATTAACTTGGTTATTTGCAAATATTTAATTTTTGGTTAATTTCGTCGGATAAAAATCGGATAGAACCAGAAATAATATGTCCACTATATAATTTTTGATCATCTTTCACGGATAGGAACCGGATAAAACCGGATATATTCCGAAAATATGTATCTGAGACTGTTTAGAAGCCAGATATAACTGGATAAAAAGCCATTTTTTCCTGTCCGGTTTGTATCCGGTGTATATCCGATTTCTATATGTTTTATTTCCGACATTTTTAGCAGGGATATTTGTACTAAGAACAAATTATGTGCAGAAAGTGTAGGGAAATATATTTACTGATTATAACAGCAATCGACTGGCAAAGCCATGGGATAAATATAAATTTCATTCGATTTCATATTAAAAAAATATTTAGTGACCTGGTAGGCTTTATCACGATAAACTGAAGAAACTAAGCAAAAAAAAAAAAAAAGAAACGACGATAACATAAACATCTATGACTAAATTCGCTTTAAGGGCGTTGGATAATGGAAACTTAGAAAATGTTTTGGGTGCCCCCAATAATAAAGACGGCCCTGCTTCCGTATTTAATTTAAAGAGTAGATTTCGGGATAAATAAAATAAACTCACCAAATATTTCGGGTCTGAAGAAATCCTAGAGTGCATCTTATAAAAAATGCATCGCGTTTTTCTTCAGAAAATGAATATTTTGACTACAAAAATTCATTTTCTGAAACGGAGAAATGCATACCGAGCAGACAAACGCGGGAAGAGATGACGATTTTCAAAGTCACTCCACTTTTCACTATTTTATAGACACAACACCGTCACTAAATAAAAAAACATTCTGCACAGAGTCCTTCCACAATATAAACTTTCAAACTCTGAAAGAAACTTTGCGGAACTTTGCGACATAAAAATTTGTCGCATCAGGAACTTTTTTGATATCACTTGACATGTCAGAAATATGATAAAGATGGAGGCCAACCAATCAACCATCTGAAATTCATCATTTTTGTTTCGAAAATGCCCGTTTGCACTGTTTAAGCATAAGTGATCTTTGTCATATTTCTGACATGTCAAGTGGTATCAAAAAAGTTCCTGACGCGCCAAATTTTTATATCGCAAAGTTTCTTTCAGAGTTTGAAAGTTTATATTGTGGAAGGACTCTGTGCAGAATGTTTTTTTATTTAGTGACGGTGTTGTATCTATAAAATAGTGAAAAGTGGAGTGACTTTGAAAATCGTCATCTCTTTCCGCGATTTGTCTGCTCGGCATGCATTTCTCCGTTTCAGAAAATGAATATTTGTAGTCAAAATATTCATTTTTTGAAGAAAAACGCGATGCATTTTTTATAACATGCACTCTAGGATTTCGTCAGACCCGAAATATTTGGTGAGTTTATTTTATTTATCCCGAAATCTACTCTTTAAATTAAATACGGAGACAGGGCCGTCTTTATTATTGGGGGCATCCAAAACATTTTCTAAGTTCCCATTATCCAACGCCCTTAAAAAAATAATTCAATAGACAAAGAATCTAAAATAAAATGTGTAAGTTTTCTAAAAATATGATTGATTTATTAAATATAAAGAGTAAATAACATATTTTATATCTGACAGCTATTTGTTTCTTCATTATGCTGAGTTATTGTTGGCGCTCGAAATATAAATACTCCTGAAAAAGAGAATGTTATAATGTAACGAAAAGTCTATAAAATTGATTAAAGAATTGTATAGTCCTTAAAGTACACACTTGTCTTGAGAGTAATAAAGTACAAAAATACGTCTCATTTACACCCCAGTGAAAAAAAACCTTTTTAAAAACTAAACTATTTGATATTTTGCTTTACTTTTTTGTTCAAACTTCTTGAAAGTATAATTTTTAAAGTAGTAAAGGTTATCCTAAAAAATTAAAATTAAGTATGTCAAAAAACTAAAAAAAAAAAAACTGTAACTAAACCAGCTTCCTCTATACGTTTAGGTATAGTGTGTACTTTAAGGGTTAATATTTTTATTAACCTATTATTTATTATTTCTATTTTTAAATATACTTACAATTAGGAACGAAGCACCCAAAAGCAAACTTTTCAGTTTAATATTCATTTCTTCTGGAAACGTCAATAACAAAATATAATCTCCTAGTCGATTATCCAATTTACGTATAATAGATGACATCTGATATGTTCCATCTATGGAAAGAACCTGAGAAGAAAGTATTTAAAATTAAAAAATAAACTTTACAAAAAGTTTTTGCGGGCACAATTTTTGCAAAATTCAAAAAAATGAACGAAAGCTTAAGTTTGAAGCCAAACAACGTACGGTATGAAAAAGTTCAAGATGTAAAAAATGTTTCTTTTTGAACGCCCTGTAGGATTGGCATAACAACTTTTTGAATTTCCTTAAAACATCGAAAATTCAAATTTTGAGCCAAATATCGCGAGATGCAGAGAAATGATAAGAAACATAATTATTAGTCTTAAAAAGATCTATAAATTCTCCTTCGACCATTTTTTGATAGGATCAGTATTTTTCGTTTTATTCATGAAAAATATTGTTAACCCTTCTGTAGGCAACCAACTTTCTTCACGTTGTTGGGCAATCCGGTACCCTGGTACCCACCTCTCAATTTTTTTTCTTGAGTACAAATACGATTAAAATAATCTTAAACTAATTAATTTTATTAAATAAACATAAGTACACGAAAAGAAATTTTGTACAGCAGCGACACTTATGGTAGTACGGCAACGCGACTGAGGTGTCAAAGCGACAACGACGCCAATTTTGGCAATGCGTCGGTCTCTTAAACTTAGTACAACACGCTACAACGTTGCTCTCTTTACTACACCGCGCGTGAGGTCTGTTGCTGTTTCAAAAATCTAAGGCAACCGTTACGCCAAATAGGGACAATCTAACTGGGAGAACAATCGTCATACTCATAAACAGAGGGCGCACTACAGCACTACAGTTTTGCGCATCAGAGGTAGCTATAAGTGTCGCTGCTGTACAAAATTTCTTTCAGTGTAGCAACTATTTATGCTATTTTAAAGACACATAGAACAGTTCAGCCCCCTGGGGCTACTTTTGTTCATCAGCTGAATCTTCAGATAAAAATTTACAAATACAAGGAAAAAATTTTTTGCGGTTCAAGAATGACCGAATTTGTTCAAAGATTGAGGATATGAGAAAAATTCGATAGATATCAAATACATTTTCAGGAAAATAGGGCAAACCGTTCGAAATATAACAAATGTTTCGAAGAAAATATAAAACAGTTCGATAATCTTCACAAGATTCTTCTAGAGAATTTCCTTGTTTCTAAAAGAGTTTTTATTATTCCCCTGCAAAGAGAATTCTGAATCTTAGACTAGAAAAATTCCCGAACTCTGCCGTAAATCAGATAGCGCAGCCGTCCGTCTTCGCACGTTCATCGTCCTGACCCGACCCGGTCAAGCTTAGCAAAGATTTTGATTTTATATCCCCAGCGTGATATAGCCGCGAGGCTTAGACGTTAGATTTAGAAATATACGTGTTAGGAGGGTTCGAAACCCAAGGCATTTAAGATTTTTTAAGAGCGTGCAAAATAATTTAAGTACAAATATAAACATTCGTGTGTAAATATAATATGTGATGCAGATTAAACTAGCTGTGAATTCGATCTCGGGTGTTTCATTTAACTATGTTTATATTTTTTGTGCTAATTTTTGAACACTTTGCTTCCTCATTATGATAATACGAGACCGAACGCACGCTTCCGCGCGCGGATTGTCTTTATTTTTAATTTAAGCGATTTTGTACAATATAAAGATTTAAAATTTAACCGCGTCGGCCTCGATTATCGATATACGACGCGTCACGAACTGTATTGACCAATAAGGAATCGGGTCCACGCATTTCAGCGTTACACTTTTCGATTATCGATACGCATGATCTTTTTAGAATAGGATTGCAAATAAATTTGCTTCCTCATAGAGGAAGCATTAAAGATTTTCAAAATTAAAAATAATCATAATTTTCTTAAAATTCTATAAAATTCACTTATCATACAGGTCAATCGATTCGTTTCGACGCAAGGAATCTTTCTTTCCCTTACATAAGCTTTGAATTTTCATTCTTTGAGAAGTTATAGTCGAAAAATCAATTTTACAAAAATTCAAAATCTACATAAAAATTTTAAAATTCAATATTTTGAAAAATCCTTTGGCACGTTTTGAGATATTGGTGATGCCAATATACCCTACAATTTTCATCAAATTATCTACAACTGGCTTTAACTTAATAGGGCGAAAAAAAATGGAGACACACACACACACACATGTCCGGACATTTGATTAGAATGTTGTATTAGACATTTATCACGTGAGGAAAGTTTAATTAAACGATTTTAAAAATATTAGAATATGTATCGAAAACAAAGCTTCCTCTATGAGGAAGCAAAATTAATAACCTCTACCCGCGAAGCAGAGAAATAGGAATATTTCTTTTACTGTTTGAAATAGCCCTACTGTTTACTGGATTCTCATCGAACTCCACTTGAAATTTTCATTCGATTCCTATTCAGAAAGTTACTGCACTATCTAGGAACTCTTCCAGTAATATTTGTAATTCTCCTGAAATTCATCTGTAATTCTCTTTAAAAAAGTTCTATGATTTAAAATAAGTAGATCCGTAATTTTTACTGAATTATTCTCATATCCTCAATCTCTGAACTAATTCGGTAATTCTTCCGGAACAAATTTTTTCGTTGTATGATTAAAATCATCTTAAATCAATTCATTTTATTAAATAAACATAAGTAGAAACTAATATTTATGCTATTTTCAAGACACATGAAACAGTTCCCTGCTGGAAGTAAAGAGATAGATGAAAGAGATAGAAATTTGGGAACAGAAGGAGCAGTGCTCTCAGATCGAGCTAGAAATTTACCACCTCTACATTTACAATTTATCGAAAAAAAAGTAATTTAATATATATATATAATGTAGAAAATTTTATTTATATAATTCAAAAAAACACTTAAAAATAGAAATAATTTCAAAATTTTGACAAATTATACTTGAAAAATTGCTTTTTTTCGCTAAAATAGTGTATGTGGAGGGGGTAAATTTCCAGCTCGATCTGAGAGCACTGAGAAAGAGATAGAACTTTTTCAAGTAGCCGATTTGCATCCCCAAAACTCTATCGATTTCTATCCACTACTGTATCTATGTATCCGGTGATATCTATCTCTTTCTATTTCTCAGTCTATCTCTATACAGAAAAAAGTTGTATTTCTTTCTATCCCGAAATTCATCTCCTTTGACAGGAATTGTTATCCCTTATTAATTTATTAATTTTAATATTTTAAACACGCATAATAATTGTATAAATACAATATTTTGTACATAAATATTATTCTAATCTTACCACTAACGCATATAACACTTAAAGATCTGCATCTATTGTAGAGACGCGAACCCGCGCGCATCGAGTTCGCAGTCCAGCGCTTAAGGGCGTTGGATAATCGGAACTTAGAAAATGTTTTGGGTGCCCCCAATAATAAAGACGGCCCAGCTTCCGTGTTTAATTTAAAGAGTAGATTTCGGGATAAATAAAAGAAATTCACCAAATATTTCGGGTCTGAAAAATCAATAGTAACGTAACGCTTTTTCCTTATTGGTCAGATGAAAGTGATGACGCGGTGTATATTGAATATGGTGCGTGACGCGGGAAATCTTAAATCGTAAATAAAGATTGTAGCAAATGTGCGCGCGGAGCGCGCGTTTAATCTCGTCTTATAAAAAATACATCGCGTTTTTCTTGAGAAAATTAATATTTGGACTACAAATATTCATTTTCTGAAACGGAGAAATGCATACCGAGCAGACAAATCGCGGGAACGAGATGACGATTTTAAAAGTCACTTCAATTTTCACTATTTTATAGATACAACAAGGTCACTAAATAAAAAAACGTTCTGCACAGAGTCCTTCCACAATATAAACTTTTAAACTCTGAAAGAAACTTTGCGGAACTTTGCGACATAAAAAATTGTCGCATCAGGAATTTTTTTGCTACCACTTGACATGTCGGAAATATGACAAAGATAGAGGCCAACCATCTTTGAGTACATGACACTTATGCTCAAACAGTGCAAACGGGCAGTTTCGGAACTAAAATGATGAATTTCAGATGGTTGCCCCGTTAAAAAGCAGTAGATTAAACTGAATAGGAAGTAGTCGAAATATGAACGATTTTTCTACTCTTTTAATCCAAAGCAATGTCGTTTTTAAACAAAACATTGCAATTTATTATACGGATATACGTTTGTGCTCGTTTCCATTCTGTTAAATCACGCGAGAAAAAATGTATACGTTCTAATTCTCACGAACGTGATAGATTTGAAGTCAATTTAATTCTGCCAAAAATGAACACATTCTAATTCTAACCAGAGTGATAAATTTGAAGTAAAATTAATTCTACTTAATTCTCTAAGGCGATCGTGAAAATTGCAGTCAATTTAATGCCTTCCTTGACATACAATTGTCAACATTTTTTAAGTTCTCTTAATTACACATCAAAGATTACATTTTTTCCTTTAAGTAAGTTAAAAACTATCAAGATTTTGCTTAAAATTAACCCATTAATCGTTTTGTCTATTTTAAAATATTTTTAAACTTTTTCTATTTTTTTTAAATTTTTAATGCAGAGGAATAATTGTGTTTATCAGATTTTATAGAAATTTATCTTTTAAATAAGCTCAAGAAATAAAAAAAAATATTAATTATTTCAAAAATTATTGATATTTTTATAAAACATTGTGATCTCGCATATTTTGTAATATCTTCTTAAAAAATGGAACAGTCACTACGTTCTGGGTTAATTTTAAGACGTGAGAAGTTGCGCGGCTCGCAGCCCAAGTATGGTTGAGGTTGATACGGAATGTGAAGGTGAGAGGTTCGCTTCAATTAAACGCTATATCTCTAATAGTATCGGCTGCTCCATTTCGTTCTTTACAGAATTTTATTGTAAAAAAACAAAGCTTTCTTTTAAAATTAGTAAAAAAAATAAAAAATGTCCCATTGAGAGAAACACTTAGATAAACATTAAATTTAGTAATTTGTTTATGAAAATAAAAAAATAATAAAAAATGAATATAATGAAATGAAAGGGCGTGAAAAATCCTTTCGAAATCACACGTCAAAAATTCAAATCGCATTTTTTAAAAAGAAGTGATAGCCGTTTGAAACTAACGCTACTGAGCTGAGGGGTGAAACTTCCACCTCCTATAGTTAGGAAAGAGAGGGTAACAAGAGTATAAATTGGAGGATAAACTACCATCAAGTAGGCAAACAAATTCTGAAAATATGAAGCAAATCGAAAGACATAACTTAAAATGTAGGGGCAGTTGAGAAATAATGCCCCATCAGCGCGCAAAAAAAAATTCAAAAATTGAATGTGCCCACGAAGCGGGCTTTCTACTTTTGACTTTAAAAGACCGCAAAAATACACAAGTTGAAGTTCCGTGAGGTAGGGAAGTTGTAACCAAATCTTTCTATTTTTAATTACATTGCGTATTCTCGACAGGAAAGCATTTTTAAATAAACTAAATATATGTTAAATTCTGTATGTTTTAGCTATAGAGAAATAAATTTTAATAATAAATCCAAAGCAAATATAATTCAAGTAGGCAGGTAGGATCAGAGTGAGAAAAGACAAAATAAATTTCACACGTACATATAATGAGACCATTCAAAGTATGCAAAGATACAAACAAACAAACAAATAAACACAAGCGAGTAGCAATAATAACGCAAATCAATTCGATTGAGCAATAAATTGATGGTCAACTTAACGGTCGAAATTTCATTTAAAATAAATCGAGATATGTTATAAATCATGTAAAAGAAAAATATTATGTCAAAAATTCAATAATGATTCGAAGTCATAAGATGGTTCAATTCATGAAACGTCATACTATGCAGTCAAAAGATAGAGAAATAAAATTACAAATAGAAGAAACGATCGCGCAACAATTAAAAGAAAATTTCAGAACTGAAGAAGAACATTTTGATCTACAATCATGAGGTATAAGAATACCCGAATTGATACGTGGTCCAATATAATAGCTCGTCAACAAATATAGAAAACAACTGTGAGGATTAGCGACTTACGTACAAAAATTCGGATGATGCAAAAACAGGTGGATCGATACATCCAAACACAGCGATGTAATGGAGATGGATAGAAGCGGTGACACAGAATCAAGGTCCAAATAATGACCAGCGTAGCATGTAATATTAGCTTCCGAAATCCACATCAATCTCCCAAAAAATAACGATCCCCCAGAACCAATCTCCTCTCATAAGACAATACAACGTTCGAATCGCTCACAATTGAAATCAACGGTCGACGATTATATAACAAATCAGTTATAGACATCTCATGATGGAAATCGATATATTAGATCATATAAAACCGCCACGCTGAAACAGAAACACACACCGAAGAATGAGAAACCAATCCGCAAGAAATCTAACACTTTTATTATCCAAATATTTAAAAGATTTACCTCTTGAAAACTCAGAGACTCGCCGAACGTGACGATTGAAATTAAAAGGTGTAATCATCATAAATTTATAAAGTGTAATGACGACCGATTAGCTCTGGCAACCCCTTTCCCCCCAGTCAATTGCTTATCCCCTCTATTATAAAATTATGAATAACGATTGGTTTCTCATTCGTCTCCATTCATACATCCTAACTACTCAAATTTTAGCGCCTAATATAAAATCGCACCCCTCAAAGTGTTTCTCGATGTGAAGAATTGGGCTTCCCTGTTGGATGTAAAAAGATAGAAAAGGATAGAAATTTTTGGATAGAAAAGGAAAGAGATTTTCTATCCCTCCCAAGTGTACACTTTGAATTCAGGAAACGCTATCTTCTATTTGTTTCAATCCTTCCCAAAAAATGTATATCCATTTTCTCTATATTTTTCTATCCTTCAGTCTATCTTTTCCAAGAAACTTTGAATATCTTTCTATCTCCCATTTACAATCTTATTCTATCCTTAGTTATAAACTTATTCATTATCGAATGATTTAGGAGTTATATTGTAAAAACCAGTATCACTCATCCAAAAGAGATGACTTGATAGTATGCTACAAAAAAGGATAGAAAAAGATTGAGATGATTATATTAAGGATAGACATGGATAGAAATGTAGTGATTGAAAAGGATAGGCTTGGTAATATACTTCAACAGAGATAGGGAAGGATTGAAAAGACTATACATATAAGGTTAGAGATGGATAGGAATGGTAAAGATTGAAATAGATAGACTTAGTAGTATACTTAAAGAGAGATAAGAAAATATTTAAATGATTATACAAGAATAGAGATGGATAGATTAGTAGAGATTGAAAAGGATAAGCGTGTAAAAGAGATAGGTAAGGATTCAAATTATTAGACCAGGGATAGGCATGGATAGGAAAGTAGGGATTGAAAAAAATAGGCTCTGCTATAGATTGCGAAAGGGATAGAAAAGGATTAGTGCGGATAGGCGGAGAATTAAGAAAGATTAGCATGGATAGATGGAGGATAGGAAATTATTGGCGAAGATAGATGAAGGATACAGAAAGATAGAAATATTGAGATTCAAAAGGAAAGAGATTATTGTAGATTAGAAAAGAGATAGAAATAGATTGGCATGGATAGGTATGGATACATTTGCATTCATTTTGTCGTTCTATTTTAATTCTGAGGATTGAAAAAGAGTCAAATAGATAGACTTTCTATCTTTTTACTTCCAACAGGGTTAGTATCTGTTTTTCGAAAACACTTTGTTTGGCTAAAATGGAAAAGTTTCGGCAGAAAGCAGAAAATCATTAGAGTGAAAGAGAGAGAAAATCTGTCTGTCTCTTTCACTCTTATGATTTTCTGCTTTCTTCTTTGTGTTTTCTGCTATCATAGGACGGCACCCCGAAAAGCCTACAATTGTCACCCCCAAAAATGGGGCCATCTTTGGTAACATCTACCATAGGAGATATGTCTCCTTATACTACTTCGTGGTTGCTCCAACAGCCTTAAAAGCTGCCAAAACTAAGTCGTCAGATCGTGAGGCATGGACACTTCATCGACAAGTTGCTTTTGCATGGATTGTTCCCACAGGGAAGCGTGGTGGGGCCAAAAAATCCCACGATCTGGAGACATTGCGTTTTTGGAGCGTTCCAAAAACGTTTCTAAAGGCCAAAATACACGCTCTGCCGATGTGTCGAAATGTTTCGGCGTTTCACGACACCCTGTTCACACGGGCGGATGATATCCACTCGAAAAATAGAAATTTGGAAGAAAAACTTGTCCAATGGCGGTAACTTTTAAATTACGAATAAAAACTGAAATAAATGATAATGTTAATATGAATAAATTGTTATTAAAAATAGGTTTTTGGATTATGTAGTAAATATAGAAGAAAATTAGATTGCAGGATTAATTATTTATAATTTATTTATCTCTATAAAGTAATTCAAAGCATCTTCGCGTTTTGTGTTCATTATCGCAGTGCGTTCATGGTTTGTTGTGGCGATTTGAAACATAATACAATTATAAAGGTGCTTTCATGCCTCTGCAAGCAAGTGATATATCGAACCTATGCAGAACTTGATTGGTTCTTTCCCATGGATCCTTAATGTCATCAAGAGAATGAAGATGCAGTCCCATGTCGGCAGAAAACTTCGGCGTAAAGCAGAAACTCATAAGAGTGAAAGAGAGAAACAGATCTGTCTATTTCTGTCACTCTCATGAGTTTCTGCTTTAGGCCGAAGTTTTCTGCCGACATGGGACTGCACCTTAATTATAATACTCTATATTAATTAAGAAATAGATATATGTATAAGGGGAATAATAGAATAAATATAACATGCAGTCAAATCAAGCATTTGGAGTTATGTTTCAATTGAACTGTGTACATAATGTACAATATATTCAATTACTTTAATATTTTATACTATCTTATAATAACAATTATTTATTACTCACCCAAATATTTTTCACGTAAAACCGTCAATAATGTGTCTAAACACAACAAACATAACGAACCATAAACACAAAACCCGAAGATGCTTTCAATTACTTTATAGTGATAAATAAATTATAAATAATTAATCTTGCAAAATCTAATTTTCTTCTATATTTACTACTGTAACGTGGTGGATTTTACCACATTATTGATCCTTTTCCCAGATTGATTTTTACTCGGGAAGTTAAAATAGGAATAGCCAGTGGGAACTCATTTAATAATAAGAGTATGAGTGTCGAGAGAAATGAATGAGAGATGGAAGAATTATATAGTATGCTACTAGAATAAGTTTAGATCAAGGAATATTACTGTTTACAGCTTACCTTGCTTCTGAAGAACCCAACTAAAATATCCACATTTATCTTACTTTTATCCACATTGCCGTCTGGGATGCGTCAGTCATTTAATAATTTTGTTCCATCCTGCAAATTGGAAGTCAATGCAATCTAATGCATCCATAGTTCGTATTGTTGACAAACTGTCACAATACATGGACGCAGCCATAATGGCTAGCGCTAACTCTAATTCCATACGCCAAGAGGGCAGCAGCTCTCAGAGCTACAATGTTCCGACTACAGCGACTGCGCACCCAGACGAAAGTTTCGGAGCAGTTCAGTTCCTCTCTGGCTGTTTCACTGTGGAC
>UCOK01010442.1:0-13454 GCA_900474325.1 Synergus umbraculus | reverse complement strand
AAAATTTTTTAAATTTTTTTCTGAAAAGATTGAAGAAAAATCTATCGAAAACGTGTTGGACCAAATTTTCTAAATGACATAGTTTAATAGTTACATGGATCTGAAACAGAGGCTGTTTGACCAAAATGGTAAAATTCCACCCCCTCCAACTCGGCAAGTTTTTGACCAATCTCGTTCAAATTTGGTGTGGTAACTACTAATCAATAGGACTAAACTTTGTGCAAGTTTGAGCCCGATCGGATGACATCGGTTTCAAAAGTGGGTTCACTTGAAATGAAATCCCCCATATTCTAAAAATTTTTTTTATGTTTTTTATGTGTTAAAAATTACATGTATTTTAAACTTGTTTCTCTAAACACAAATTCATAATGTATTCATAAAACTGAGTAATAGTGTTGCCACATCGTCACTATGTACCCCCGCCATGTGTATAATATACGAATATCTACATGATATTTTTCAATACATCTGTAGCTTTTTAACGAATGGGTAAGATCCGTTTTCATACTAGACTTCGTATGGCGATTGCCCTTGTTAGCTATAGGAAATCCATGCAAAAATGCCTTTAGAAAAAGACAATGAAGCTAAAAATGTTAGCATTGTTAGATAGGAATATTTTATACATAATTTGAAAATTTTAGACAATTCGTAAGAAGGGTTCGATTTCGAAACAACAACCTTAATAAGCATGATTTTTATTTTTGCTATAAATGTTTTTTTGTTTGTTTATAAGTGCAATTTTAACTCCCAGCACTTTTAATGGTATTATGGCAATATTATTATGGCACTATCTTCAAAAGTTGTTCTACATATCGAAAGATTACACAGCTTACAGAGCGAATATTTATTATTTTTCAAATCTGATAAAACCATAAAAAGGACCACTTTTCAGCTTTTCATTTCACTATTTAAAAGTATGAATTGAATTTTTTTAACTGGACATATCGACGATTAAAAAAAAAATATTGCAGGTTTCACAATGACCGACCTTTCCCTTTAAATGCGTACTAATTGCAATTTTGTCCGAAATACCATTGAATGCGCATTAAATGGCATTGAAACTATTTTCTACTTTGTTTTGTAAAACACATTGTATGGCATTGACTTAACTTTTTGCAACGGCATTATCAAAATCAAGTAAACAGTTTAATGCCTTCACATATGTGCGCATTCAAACGCATTAAATCAAGGCTAGTTTTATCCAATAAAGCGCATTCATTGGCATTTCGGAGAAAAATGTAATTAGTAAGAATTTAAAGGCAATGAAATGTAAGTTTTTGTTAATGCCAATCTACAGGGACGGCGCAGACAGTATGGATGTCATGGATAAATCCATACATGGAAATTTTCATGTATGGAAATTCCATACATGAATAACTGTCTGGAATTTATATCTAGAAATGATAGACAAAGGAAAACAAAAAGAAAAGAAAAAATTTCAGTTGACCCCCCCCCCACACCGGTGTTATATCGTAAATCCATACATGGAAAAAAGGGGCTGCGCCACCCCTGCCAATCTATGCGTATCAATCAACTGCTTCTTACCGGGAACGCAATAACATTAAACCCACGACAGGTAGAACTCTGTTTAAATAACCAAGTACGCTATAATCCCATAACCTCAAACGAAATATCAAACATATATCAAACCCATGACAGGTTTTTTTGCTCTGCTCATCAAAACCTAAGTACGCTGTATGTTGATTGTAGGGTCATATATTGATCTTGCCTTGTATTGATGGCCCCGATTCAGCTTGCCTTAAGTGGCTGGTTGAAGAATGATCTTGCATTAGACGGCTGGATCGACAATAAGTCTAGGGTTGTAAAATTTCATGAAACTTTAGTCCAATGAAAAGTTTCATGAAACTTTAGGGGTCTCGTGAAACATTTCAATGTTTCAAATATGGCGGTGGGACAATTGAAAATATGCACCAAATGCCTTCTTTGAGACATTTCTAAGTGTTTATATAACAATTTAACACTTTTCTTCAACGCATTCACAAATATCATAGTTTTACTAAACAAATACTAAATAATATTCCAAAACAAGTTTAAATTTGCAGCACCGTCGACAGCTGATCTGATTTCTGCGCATGCGCAATTAGAAGTTCCTCTCCTTCCCCCATAAGGTTTCATGAAACGATGAAACTTTGACAGTGAAACATTTGAAAGTTTCAAGTGAAAGTTTCAATGTTTCACTGAAACGTTTCATTACTCACAACCCTAAATAAGTCATTCATTTAACCTACCATCGGTTCATATATTGATTCTTGCTTTAGGTGACTAGCTTATGACCGTAAGCCCTACCTGTCGTGGGTTAAATGTCATTGCGTTTGATATTATGGGGTTATAGTGTACTTGGGGTATCAATAGTAGAGCCCTACTTATCGTGGGTTTGATGTTAATGCGTTTGAGGTTATGGGGTTTCAGCCTACTTGGGTGTGGAATAGCAGATTCCTACCTACCTACCGACAATGATTGCTCATTCACATGCCTCGCTCATCAGAAATAAGAATGAAAAAACAAATTGGACGTCCTATCGTTTTTTCGCGCCATAGGTCGGTCATTGGAAAACCTGTAATTTTTTTTTTTAATCTGCGATATGTCCAATTAGAAAAATTCAAATCACACTAGAAAAGCGACCCTTTTTGATGGTTTTATCAGATTAGAAAAATAATAAAAATTCGCTAAGTTATTGGTGCTCAAATATAGCGAAAAACCGTGTTTTTCGCACTTTTAGTTTAGGATTACTCAAAAACCAAACGATAACAAAACCATGCAGACCTGTATTATATTGAGTTAAATAAAAAAAAATAATTTTGTATGTTGATTCATTGCGTTAATTTTTTAAAAATTGTTTTTCTAAATTACTCTCCAATCTGACAGAATAACGATCTCTTAATTAATTAACAATGTCATTTATGATATTACTGCAATAATTCAATCTCAGTATGCAATAAGAACGATTAATGGGATTTTTAATTGAGTTTCCGAATCAAATAAGGGTACATAAAATTTTCTCGTGTGAAAACGAAATGCCCTAGAGACTTTCAACAAAATTTTCGAATTTTAATTTTTGAAGGATATTTCTATATCGACGCTCTCAGTAGAAAAGTGTCTAACTCCATTTTTGTTCGAAAATCGTTTTTTTTTTGTATTTTCTGTTGAGAAATAACATTCTCTATATGCTCTGAACTTGGTACGCGTGTAATTCAAATTTTCCAGTTCGAAAAGTTGTTTCAAAAGTTGTCTAACTGGGGCGCTCCAATGTATTAATGAAACGTTTTTTTGGCTCTCCTGAAAAATTTACAAAACTGGAGTTAGCCACTTTAATAATTAGAGCGTCGATATGTGAAATTTTATTGTCCATCTTTTTTCTTCTAGAAAAAACGTTTTAACTTTTTTAGTGTTTAAATTAAACCTAAAAAAAACCGACTTTTTTTAAAAAATTGATTCTAATCCGCTTTTTCACTTTAGCTCATGCTAAGTTCGTCAGTTTTTGGGTTTCTTAAATAATATTATCATGGAATATGCTTCCAGGTGTCCTTTGATTGATAGAGTAATAGGAAATTCCAAAATTTATTTTTTTTTAAATTGTTATTAATTTTTAACTGATGCTCGGCGTCAATTTGACTTTTGTAACTTTGAATGTTTCGTTCATCGAGGGAATTTTGATCAAGCAAAAACATCTAGCGAAAAAAATGAGGAGTAAACTATAAAAATTTTTTTTTTGAAAAGTTGCCGATCAAACCACTTAATAGTTAAAATTTTAGCTCATATTAGTGCTGGAGGTTTCGAGCGTACTATGTACTCTACGACTTACCACCGTGCCAAATTCTCACGTTCATGAGTTTTGTCTTATAATACGGTGTCAATGTAATTTTTTAGTGAATACAAATTAAAAGAAAATAAGTTGACAAAACATTCATGCACTTTATTCAATTTGTAATGTATTTTCCAGTTTTTTTATATTTAAATATAGCATACATAAGAAACCGGAAAAATACATTAAAAGTTGAATCATATGCAAATATTTTTTGTCAACTTATTTTCTTTTAATTTTAATTCACTAAAAAATTTTATTGACACCGTATTATAAGCCAAAACTCATTAACGTGAGAATTTGGCACGGTGGTAAGTCGTAAAGTACATAGTACGCTCGAAAACTCCAGCACTAACAAGAGCTAAAATTATAACTACTCCTAACCTATTAAGATTATGTTCTGAAACTTTTTAAAAAACATTTTTATAGTTTAAGCCGCATTATATATTATATATATAAGCCGACTTATATTAAACTAAAGAATTTTTGGATACTACTTGTGTATTTTATATCAGTCTAATTATGAAACTTTTTACAAACGCTCACATAATTCAAAAGTTGCGCATGTTCCTCCTTAAACTGCAACGGTTTCCGATAGAAACTTCTCTCAAAGCAAATTGGTGACATAAAAATATGGCTTAAAGAATTAAATGGCAAAAAATATAATACTCTTACCTGTGTAGCCTTATCTACTAAAAGACTGGAGTGAATATAATAAGAATCTCGGGGCCATTGTCCTTTCAAGTAAATCGTGTCTAAGGATGCTGTCCGTCGAATATTTTGGTTACCACTCAGACTATTACTGCAGCGGCCACTTAGAGTTTTTGATTTGGCTGCAAAAAATTACATAATTATCAAGCATTATAGTAGAAATTACTTAATAAAAACACCGCTATCAACAACTTAATATACACTTAGTGATTAACTTGTTGATTCTGCAATATATTAAATAACATTTTTCATTTCATGATTCTTACAAATTGTAACAAAATGTTACCATAAGGGGTCCCTATCCGTTTTCAGTTATTAGGAAGGGACCCAAATGGGCATGAGATCTCATAATGACCCCGTAGTGGTGACAGAAAGACATTCCGAGGCATCTGTAAAATAAGAAGGTTTGATTGAGGTACTGCATGTTATACGCCATTTTCGAAGCACAAAAGTTCCTAGATGGTACTGAGGCTGTACGCACGCCCAATATTCGGGAGAAGGCAAAGGTGCTGTGAATAAACTGCTTCCTTGACTTGGAAACAAAAACCAAAACTAAAGAGATGGAGGAAGTCTTCGGTGCATTTTTCATCGAGAGTGCGAAATGTGCTCTGAAGGTCACCATGCATTGTACAGACGGCTCAAGTCAAATTCGGATGGTAGCCTGTAGGATCTGGAAGAAAACGGAAACAACAGAAGATTCGGAGGGTTCGTTCATTTTCTTTGAACGTGACGTTGAAATAGAATTGTTGTGAAATCTAACCATCCATAGCTCGATGCGGAAGTGATCTATAAAGGTGTTTTCGTTCTTGTGATCAGTATAGAGCAATTCCTATGATTTATATGGTATTTATTAATGTAGATTCAAAAATGAAGATTTAGAAACAAGGTGTTCAGCAATTCTAAACAAAAAATTCAAAAACTTTTCCAGGTTTTCCAAGCCAAAAAAAAGTCCAGGAGAATTCTAGATTTTTAAGTTTTTCCGGGTCACTGAACACCCTAAATAACGTTTTGAACATCAACCGCCATCATATGATTATTATCTTAACTCGACATTGTTTTAGGAAAAATTATCTAAATTTTGTAACGAGAAATTATTGAGTCACAGTTTCTTTACATTTAATAATATTGATATTTTTATTTGAATCTACTTATTTTAACATATATTAACGGACCTTTCGCAACTCGAATTCATTACATTTAGTAACTTACTGATTCAACAGTTTACTCTGGCTTTCTACATATAACTTTACAACTATTTAAGATTAAATAAAGACCGTTTATGGCAACGTTCTGTGAAAATTGATTTACAAGTAGCAAATCAAGATTGAATAACTTCTTATTATCTTCTCAATTGGTAAATTTTATAGATTTTAAGGGATTTTTAACGATTTTAACTTTGAAACATCACACTGGTGTGCATTCGTACCAACATAATTTTCAAGTGTCTCTTGTCACTCAGCTGGTAGAAGAAGGGTCTCTCTCCCCTACGTTAAATGTGTTTTTCTTGGTGCAAATTTGCACCAGTTTGATATTTGACTTTTATCTGTAACTTAAAGAAAAACATACGTTTCTAACAAGTACCAAAAAAATGGCATATCAGAAAAGGTCTCTTTATTTATTTTATTTTTAACACTTAAACCCTGTTTATGAGATTAATTATTACATATTGTTATTGCATTCCTCAGTAAATTCTACTCCAACTCTTCAAGAAACAAACACTAAAAGTTATACATATTTACATTAATTATGGACGAATTATTCATATTTAAACATGCAATATCACAATTCGCATCAGTGAAGATAAAGCATGGTGTTTTACGGTTAAAATGTTTCAACTCATTTCACGGGACTTTAGAAGACATTAAAGGATTTAAAAGTAATTCAATAACATTTTGTGTGAATCGGTCGCCAATGAAATATGCTAATTTTTCAAAAGAAATAAGGTGACATGTATTTTTCCATTTTGAAAAAAATCAAGTTTCACGAAGTTATGACAATTTGAATTATTAAGATTGTTTTCCAAAAAAATATATATTTATACATTCTCGTCAGAGAATTTATGAGATTTGTGTAAATTGTCCATTTTTAATTTGTGAGCACGAAAACTTGCAAAAGAATTAAACGATTCTAAAATTTAAAAAAATAAAATTTTAAGCTAAATAAAGCAAAGAAAGACTGGTATAACAACTTTTTGAATTTTCTTGAAAAAACGAAAATTTTAATTTTGAGCCAAATAACACGTGTTACAGAGAAAATTATCAGAACATAATTATTTAGTCTTAAAAAGATCTACAAATTCTCCGTTGACAATATTTTCATAGAATAAATAGTTTTTGTTTTAATCGTAAAAAATATTGTTAAACAGAGCCGAATGCGAAGTTTGACTATGTTTCACATCAAATATCGAGCTCGAAGCGCCACTTCCCTGATGAGAATGTATTCCTTAAGGTCGATAGAACCTTCAGTAAATTAGTTTTCTTTTTCATTTAAATTAACATAAAAGTACATAGCAACAATAAAGATTGGTAAGCTAGTGCAAGGTAAGCGTCCCGAAGGACGCAAAAACGCGATGTGTGATGAGAATGTGCTCGCGAAGCAAGCCGATTTTTTTTAAAAACCTGTATAACTTTTGATATAATTGATTTATTCAGGCTTTCTTTCAAGCATCTGGTAAAGTTAGTGGTCCTCTTTTTAACTGCAGTAGAAAATTTGAGGAAAAGAATTAATTGACAAAACGGCGGTAGTTTTTTTGAAAATAATAAAATTCCATTTTCTCAAAAACCTCACATTTTTTTTTTTTTTTTTTTTTTTTATTAAATTTTTGTACTAAATTGGTACTAATATGAGGAAAAAATCATGTGATTATTTAACATGAACTTCGAAACAGATTTCAACATTCACAGCGGTTTGTTATTGCGGTACAGAAATACAAAGAGGGGTTTTTGAGAAAATTGACATGAAATATTTTTAGAAAAACTGCTGTCGTTTTGTCAATTAATTGTTTTCCTCAAATTTTCTACTGCAGTTTGAAAGAGGCCCGCAAACTCTACCAGATTTTCGAAAAAAAGTGTAAATATACGTGTCACCCTATTTCCTTTGAAAAATAATATATTTTATCGGTGATCAATTCTGTGATTTGATGTTGCACTGCCTGTCTGATTTGAATCATATTCGGTCCTGTATAATTCCTCCAGTATAACTCCTTCTTTTCTATCCTTTCTATCATTCTATTCTTTTGATAAATTTCAAGTGGAGTATATCCATTACGATTAAGTGCTGCCAGATCTGGGGATTTTTCTTCCGATCTGAGGAAATTATTTTTGCATGTATATGATTTCTGAAGAATTTGAGAAAATTATTTTAGATTATCGTGCCGTCCCGTGACAACAGAAAACGGACACATGAAGCAGAAAACGTAAAACACTGGACATTTTGGTCAATGATATCTCCCAATAATTTACAGAAGCTCCGCCATTGGCTGAGATGTCTAATGTTTTACGCTTTCTGCACAAAGGCAAAAATTGATACTAATATTACATAAGGTAAATGCACCAGTAATCATCACCTTAAGCAAAATGAAAGATTGTAAATGTTTATAGTATCATGTTAAACACGTTTCTGATTTTCGTAAATTATTGAAGTGATCAGAGTATAGCTTAAAACATATAATTTGGTTTGCTTAATATGATATTTAATTTAATTTAATTTAAATTAATGATTAAAATTCAATTAATGTAAATACGTTAGTTATCGACAGTGACAAAAAATGGCTGTTTTAGTAATCGAATCGTTAATTTGATGACAGATTCATATTTAAAATTTATCTAAAATTCGTATTTTTTTAATAAACTCTAAAAAATTCTATTGAAATAATATATAATTTGTAGGCTACTGGATGAAGTGCGCCTGTGAATGAGTGATTGTACATTGTTTTCATTTTATTTTCCCCGTCAAAGGAAATATTTTGACAATATAGATAGCATTTGAAACGACAATCCTTTAACTGTTAAAAGATTTTCTCTCATACCCAGTTTATAAACAAAATCCTTTAACAGTTAAAGGATTGTCGTTTGATAGTCAATAGACTATTTTTAGAATGCACAGAAGCACAAAAGAATGTTTTTTTTTTTATAGAAAATATTACGCCATCTTACGTTAACTAAACCAGTGACAATTACTAGCGCATTTTTCTTATAAGAAATTGCCTTAGGAAGAATGCCTGCCTCTATGAATAATACTAAAGTTTTGAGTTTGTGTTCAATTCATTAATTAAAAAATAACGAAACCTTGCCAAATTTATCGATTTTTAATTTTTTTTTTAAATTAACTACACAGAAAGCGTAAAAGCTATATAATGTTTTTTGTTTATTGTCATGTAATTGCAATAATCACAGTAATAAAAGAACTCTAAAATGAAAGTTATGGTAAACAATTTGATTTGATAAAACTGTAAAATGAAGAAAATTTCATAAAAGATATTAATTAATTTTTAATTATTACGATATTGTGAAAATAATATGTATATTACATTTTTTATAAATAAAAAAGTTGTATAAAATTGTATAGATTATTAATTCATTAATTTAATAATTAATAAGGCAATAATTAATATTAATATTGTGTAATAATATACACAATTAAATAAACAAAATAATAAATAAGTATTATAATCCTTGTTTTTAAAAAATTGTATTGTAAATTTTTTAAATCCGATTGACTTTCTTTGTTTAAATATTTAATTATTTTAATTAATCGAATTAATTTTTTTTACGAAATTTTAATTTTACAATTTTATCAAATTAATTTTTAACAATAAAATATAATTTAGGGGTCTTTTTATTACTACTTTTATGTTCTCTTCCATAATACATTTGAATTTCCCGCCATATCTCACTAAAAAATCACAAACAAAACACGACGGTTCCATTCTTCAATTTTTATAAGCAATTAAAACTTAAATAATTCATAATGGTAGGTATTATTAATTATTTTAAAATTTTTTTTTTGAAATCTGAAGAATTTATTTTAATTGGCCTTAAGATTTTCTGAGTAAAAATCTGGAAGAGTTGAAGATTTATTTTTCTGATACCTGACAGCACTGAGTGCTATGAAAAACAAATTTATTGTGTTTTGTTAGTTTTCCGAGTTGGTGTCATGTAAGAAGATAAGGAATAAAAAATTATTTAATGAAAAATGGCACTTGAAACAAATTAAAATTCCAAGTTTGCTAAACTCACAGCTATTATAAATTAAAGGAACTTGAATTTTCTTTCAGAAATAGTGCATTTCGTACCAGTGAAATAAAAAATTGAAGAAAAGAATTTATGTTCCAGCAGTCAAGTAACTTTAATAAATAAACAACTTACGCAAGCTAAGGAACATTTAAAATAAAAACAAAAATTAGATAATCTTTTTGTTTTTTGTGCAAATTTGTAAATTTAGGGGGTAAGATCTTCCAAGAAAATGCTTATTGTTTTTAAATTTGCACCTTGGTATTGTTTGGAGAATAAGCTATAGATTTTAGAGGCATTATATATTATTTGATGTTATTTACCTTTGTAAGAGAGAGACCCGGGACTACGTTGACCTGAGGATGAAGTTTCTGGGGAAATGCGAGCTCGCCACGCATTCACATTAGTCGGTGAGACTGTTGGGCTGTTGTTGTTGCTTTTCCTAAGAGTGCTACCTTGCCTGCTATGTCTGAGAAGTGAGCTTACAGGTAAAGTTGCACGCATTGGACCCTGCTTTGATGTCGAGCATGGTGAAGACTTTCGCATTCGTTGCGATGTTCCCGACATTTTGACACATATATATATATATATAATATAGAGGAATATTATTATAAAATAAAATAGACCGAAGCACTCAAGGTGAATCGGTTATAGCCTTGTTATAGTCTGTAAAGCCTGCACTCCGTCCCGAGTTATTTGGCCTTAGACTGCTGTGCCGGTTGACGCTTGGCACACGGTAACCGCGGTCAGCGAAACAAAAAGACGAAACCTTTAACAGTCAACTTGTTGTATATATTGTTGCAGATTACTCTTGTTACCACTCGTCTTAATATTGACTGTTCAAATTAACTTGTGGCTTAGTCAACAAGTATATGTACAACTATCTAAAGTACAAAGGCATTAATATCATACGCATCTTATCACTTATAGAGTTCCACATATTCATCACACTCACGTGTATGCACTTGCTTGGTTTGCTTGCTAGTTTACTAGTTTGATAGCTTCCTTGCTTGCTTGCTTGCTTGCTTGCTTGCTTTACTTGCTTTATGTGTATCTGTCATGGACACTCATGGAGAGACTCTGAACGCCGCTCATGGACCTGCTGCAGTGTGAAGCCATGAATGCGTACGCGAACAAACGGTACTGAATACGTACATTCTTACGGACATGGATGTAAGAATATATACGGATAAAGCAAAAGTCCCAATATTTGTGAGGGGTATAAACCAACTGAGCTGCAAAGGGGGCATGGTGCGGCCATATTACTGCTTCAACTCGTAAAAGACGTATCTACATTTTTTAGCAAAATTGAGTTAAAGTCATCGGCATATTTCGAAGGATTCCCTTGACTTATTTATATACGAGAAAAATTAAAATTTGAATTGTAAAGTTGGTAATAATAAGATAAAAGTTTTCCGTATCTACATTCGAAAGGGTCCATGCAAATGGAAATAGGACGTATCTGTAAATCTAAATTGCGCATGCGCGTCTTGCAGTTACGTCCATCTCTGTCCAATATCGCTTAGCAGTTAAGGCCTGATTACACGCTTTTAGGAAAATGTCCTTCTTCTCACTCTACCATGTGATTATCCCATAAGTATGTCTCAGTCTCGCACATTTTCCGGGTAAAATGTGTGGAAAATGTGGAATGAGACAAACTTATGGGATAGTCATACGGTAGAGTGAGAAGAAGGACATTTTCCTAAAAGCGTGTAATCAGGCCTTTACGTCTTTGCTCTACGTCAAATTTAAATTGTGTTGTGTAAAGGTACATTCATGCCTCTGCAAGCAAGCAGGCTGTTTGCTTCATCGATATATAGAAATGGACTGCGGGACGCTGTAGGAAAGCGCGTGAAAATGCGTCAGAGAGAAAAGTTGCAAAGAGGTGTATATTTGTCCCTTTCTCGCCGGAGCTAATTGGTTGAGAGCATTTTCGGTGCTGGAGCTTGGTGGAGCTCAACCAATTAGCTTCGGCGAGAAAGAGACAAATATACACCCCTTTTCAACTTCTCTCTCTGACGCATTATCACGCGCTTTCCTACAGTGTCTCGCAGTCCATTTCTATATGTCGATGGTTCGCTTGCACAAGCAAGCGATGGAGCTGGAAAACCGTTCAACCGCATTAAAAGGCATTAACTAAAGTTTTTACAACGGCATTATCAAGTAGGCAGCTTAATGCATTCCAGGGTTGCACACGTAATATACCTTAAGTAAATTACATGAGGTTTTTGACGTAATTTACGTACGTACTTTTACGTCTCTAGTTTTTTACATGTAATTTACATTTTCAAGATGGCGACTGCGCTTCATATTTAGAAAGTAAACATAACCTAATTCTTGAATAATTGAGGTTATGTTATGCTCTTTTCCCCCCAAACTCCTTTTAAATCCGCCATTTTATACATTTATTACATTTTTTACGTATAATACGTAAAATACGTATTATACATATAAAAGTCCGAGTTACGCGTAACCGTGCAACTCTGATGCATTCACATATGTGCGCATTGAAACTCATTAAACTGAGGCTAGTTTTATCCAATAAAGTGCATTCATTGGCATTTCGGACAAAAATGCAATTAGTACGCATTTAAAGGCATTGAAATGTAAGTTTTTTTTAATGCCATTTTATGCGTATCAATCAACTGCTTTTTACTGGGTATTATACGAGCACAACCCTGATAAAGACGCTTCAAAATAAAGGCCAGGTTTCATGAAAAGCTGGTTTTAATGTGTGGCATGTTCAATTTTTGCAGAGTTGGGTTGTGATGTGTCATAAGGGTGGCGTCCCATGGATCCGGGATGCGTTGCGTTTTTGCGCACAACCACGAGAGTGAGAGAGATAGTAGATTAGTGCGTCTCTCTCACTCTCATTGTTTTACGCCAAAACGCAACGCATTCCGGTTCCATGGGACGCGACCTGCTGTGGGACTCCGAAAACTTTCACGGTATTGGAGTCCCACTACTGCAGTGGGATTCCGAGCACACGAATCCGAACGGACCTCTCTTTCTATCCTACGGTGTTAAAAAGAGAGATCCGTTCGGATTTTGAGCTCGGAATCCCACTGCATCGTCAAGTAGAATAATTGATCTTAAGGTACCTCAGCGCCTCTGTGGCCGCACTATGTATTAAAAATAGAAGTTTATTTGAATTGTGACAGATAGTGAGGCTAGAATTCTTTTACTGTTTCTACTGTTTTCAAGGAGTCATGACAGAAACCATGGAAACGTCAAAACAAAAATTTGAAATATGTTACATTTCGTACAGCAGAGGCGCTGAAGTAACTTTAAGTTCAATTATTTTACTTCGGAACTGCACGAATTATTCCGAAAACCTACGGTTAATCCAAATCGGGTTCCCAGCCTTAGATATGTCTCCTTCACGGAGGAATAGTAAGGACATCGAACAATGCACTGGGAAGTGTTCAGAAATGTCAATACAGATCTAGCCGTCTTCTTTTCTCTCGTGAATTTGTGCGAGTGAGTGGTCCGTGCTCTTCGAACTCTGCGTGTTGCTTTTAAAAGTGAGGTTATATTGTTGCAACAAGAGCCAAATGTTTATTTCCTTTTTTTTCTGGAAAAATAATTATTGATTTTCTAAGAGCATTTATATTTCTTACAAAACATACTTAAATATAAATTTATTCTGACACCGGCTGAAAGATTGTTACCGAATCGGGCGTAAACAG
>UCOK01010436.1:0-11163 GCA_900474325.1 Synergus umbraculus | reverse complement strand
ACCTATATGATTAATGCATTTCATTAAAAAATAAGGAAGTAATGTTTATTTATAATTTTGAAAGTTAATTTTTCGCTCTATGTTTTCAAATAATCAAAATTTTGAGTTGACGTAAGGAAAATGAATATTCTTTATGTCAAGACGAATCGAGTGACCTGTATGATGAATGCATTTAATTGAGAAATAAGAAAGTTATGGTTAATTGTACTTTTAAAAAAGTAATTTTTCGACTATAATTTCTGAAATAATTAAAATTTAAAGCTGATGTAAAGAAAATGAAGATTCTTTGTGTCTAGACGAATCGATTCACCTAAAAGATTAATGCATTTTATAAAAAAAAAATAAGAAAGTTATGCTTTATTGTAATTTTCGAAAATGAATTTTTTGAATAAAACTTCTCAAGTAATCAAAATTTAATGCTAATGTAAAGAATACTTAATGCTTCCTCTATGAGGAAGCAAATCATATTTGCTTACAGGAAGCAAAGTGCTCATTGAATGAGTACAAAAGTTGATACAACTTTACAGCTAGTTACGATATTTTATGGTATATTTAGTGATTTTAAAGACTTTTAAGGGATTCAAGGAATTTTATGGGATTTTATGGAATTTTGATAATACTTGTAAGATATTTTACTGGATATTAATTTATTTTGAGAACTCTCAACAGATTTTACGATTTCATGAGATTTTTAAGCATTTTAGGGGATTTTACGAAATTTAAGTGAATTTTCAGGAATTTTATGAGACTCGTGAAGATTCCTGAAATTGGACAAAGAATTACAAAATTTTATATTTCCAGAATTAAAAATTCTAAATTATTCTTTCTACTAGCAAAAGGTGAGCAACAACGAGAATTTAAACGCACGCAGAGCGTTCGGATCATCGTTACTAGTTTATGTATAAAAAGTATAAAACATTGGGGTAATTTTTATTCTGGTACATTTGTACGTCTAAAGATAAATAAATGCATAAAGGAATTGCTACCAAGAAGAGTGAAGAGAAAATGTCAAGAATTAAAAAAAATCGTCAATTTTTAGAGGATTTTGGGATTTATATTCTTGAGAAAATCAATTTCCTGAGATGTTGAATGAAAGGCATTTTTCGAATCTTCCCCGTGACGAGACTAACGATGCGCATCCCTCTAAAATTCATCCAAGCAAGAATCGCGATTGTCAAATGAGAAATTGAAGTTTGAAAAGGTAACAAAAAAGTGACTAAGAAAAAGGAGTCGAGACCATCGATTCGCTCAAGGTTCATCTGTGTGATAAAAAGCGTTTCATACTCCCATTGATTCAGGAGAAACCTGAAATTAACGAAACGAGTTTTTCAACCGCAGGAGAAATATATTTTAATTAAACAATGGAATGAGTCGCTTTTAATCTGATATTCTGTGTAAATGAAATTGGATTAGTAGAGGAGCTATGCATATAACTACGTAATTTTTGTTGCTGTGGCTCACCACTGCAACCTAATAATATTCAGTTTCCATTTCAAGAAAATCACAAACCTCGTCACACAGAGAAAATCCCGTTCATTAAAGAGTATTTTTTGTTAGACATTTTTATGTATTTTATTTTTTGTACGTTCTTTGAAATTTACTGCATGGGAAAATACGTCTTTTACACAAATCTAACACCTTCATTGATGAGAATGTAAAAATTGATGATTTAAAATATATATAGAGAAAAAAAATGTTATTATTTCGAGGTGTCTCTAATGCATCCTATCATTAAACTACATATATAGGTACAAATAAATAAGCGATCCAGTGCACTAAGCATGCAACGTTGCGTCGCTTCCGCTCTGATTCTCCCACTTCGTGGATGCAGTGGCTCATAATGTCTCAGGACTAGACGTATAACTTTAAAATGATTTATGAAGCGTTCTTCAGAAAATATGAATTTCAGCTTTTAAACAGTGACTATTAATTACAAGTTTATTTTTGCCATCACTATAGAAGAAAGAAGATGGCTTAATTTACCATTTATAATAAACAATAACGAACGAAATTATGTTCTTTTTCAGTATTATATAATTTATTATATTTTATTTCTCTAATCTCTTGAAGTCTATGTTAAACTTTGTGAAAATCTCTAAAAATTCCAAGAAACCTTTGAAAAACTGTGAAATCGCTTAAAATTCGTGAAAATCTCTTAAAATTTTCAGAAACTTCTTGAGATTCTTTTAAATTCAATGATAACAAATCAAATCTCTTTTATATCCTTTGAAATCCATTAAAAGTATTAGAAATATCTTCATATTCCATGAAATCCTTACAAATTCCAGATAATTTAAAAAACTCATAAATCTTCTGAAACCCACGTTAAAATTCTTGAAAATTTCTAAAAATTCCTAGAAAACTTTTGAAATTTCATGAAAAACTTTAAAATCTCTTTATATCTTTTATATCCCTTAAAAATATTACATAGAAATCTTATCAAATTCCATGAAATTCTTTAAAATACTCATAAAATCATTTTAAAATATTAGAAAAATCTCTCGAAATCAATTAAAATTATTAGAAATCTCATAAAATTCCTTAAAATTTCAGGATAATATTTCAAATTCCTTAAAACCTCATAAAAGTCTTACAAAACTTTTAAAATCCCATAAAATTTCATGAAATATCCTAAAATCCCATACAATTCTACAAAATCGTTTTAATATCCTAAAAATCTCTTGAATTTCGTAAAAATCACTTAAAAGTCATTAAAAATCATATAAAACCCTTCAAAAGCATTAATATCTTCAAATCCATGTTAAAATTAGTGAAAATATATAAACATTTCTAGCAACCTCTGGAAATTTCTTTACTCTTAAAATCTCCTAAATTCATTAAAGATTTCATAAAATTCCATAAAATCCTTAAAAATATTACAAAACCTTTTATAAATTAGAAATATTTTTTTAAAACCCTTAAAATTTCACGAAAACCTTTGAAGTCTTTGTAAATTTTACAAAATCTTTTAACAATTATAAAAAGCTTTTGAAATTCCTCAATGAAATTCCCTATAAAGTTTTAAATTCTTTATTTAAATCCCACAAAATACATATATTTTAAAAGTCATAAAAGTACCTTGAAATCCGATTGAAATCTGATGAATGTTGTGAAAAATTCTAAAACTTCCCAGAAACTTCTTGAAATTCTTTAAAATTCTACGATAACATTTAAAATCCCATTATCTTCCATGACACCTTTAAAAATTCCATAAAAATCCTACATTTGCAATGTATTTCGAATTTAGACTCGCGACAAAATGATTATTAACGAAAGATTTTTATGATTCTTTAACGATTTTGTGGAATTTAATGAGATTTCTTATAATTTTAAGAAATTTTAAGTTTTTTCTGATTTTGAAAAAATTTTGTAGACTTTTTTGAAGAGTTCTAAATTTTTTTTAGATAATTTTACAAATTTTAACGAATTTCGAGAGGTTTTTAAGAATTTAAAGAGATTTTAACAAATTGTAAGGTATTTTGATGATTTTTAAGTAATATTAAGCGAATACAAGAGATCTTTATGATTTATAAGATATTTTGTGAAATGTTAAAGAATTGCATGGAATTTGATCAGATTTCTAATAGTTTTAACGAATTTTAAAGATATAAATAGATTTTAAATGTTAACGTAAAATTTCAAGAATTTTTTAAAGTTTGTCAGGGAATTTTATGGAGAGATTTCAAAAGATTTTGACGATTTTTAAAAGATTTAGTAGAATTTAAAAGGATTTCAAATAATTTTAAAAGATTTCAAGAGATTTTTCAAATTTTCAAAAAATTTTATAGAATTGTGAAGGATTTCATGGAATTTGATGAAATTTCTAATGATTTTAAAAGATTTTAACTGTTAAGAAACTTCAAGAGGTTTCTAGGAATTTTTAAAAATTTTCACGAATTTTAACATCAATTTCAAGAGATTAATTATTTTGAAGGTTTTTATGAATTTTTAAGGATTTTCAAGAGGTTTCTAGAAATTTTAAGATTTTTAACGAATTTTAATGAGTTTCGAAGGTTTTCGTGAAATTTTAAGGGACGAGGGCGATTATTTTCTTTTTTTTTTCCTACAACTTCAAGTTATTCAAAAGCCAATCAGGTTTGCAACAAAAATGTATGCGAGATTTTCGAAACAATTCGTGACACCACTTTCTTTAAGGGATAGTATAGTCAAGATTCACTCTATATGGATTTTCCCTAGAATTTAATTAATTTGACCATTTCACATTGTAACTTTTTAAAGTCAATAACAGTGTGTGTCTTTTAACCTTTTAAAGTATGTATAATTAACATAAAAAAACTGAACTGAGGGTCTTTTTTCACCGGTAAATAAGTATCTTGCAAAAAAAAAGTAAAAAGTAAAAAAAGAAGTAAAAAGAAAAATAAGAAAAAAACAGTAAAAAGTTTTAAAAAGTAAGGGAGCACTTCTTATAAACTGGCCGCTACACTGGATACTGCTTTGAATTTTTTTTAGATATGCGTGTTTACGGTCTTCGAGAAACATATATGTATACTATGCTTTTGTACCTGTTGCGTGAGATTACTGACCGCGATAAAAGAGGTGAAATGTCAAGTTTAAGATGTCTGGATCGAGGGAAGACATTGTCAGAAGGCAAAACTTGCTTTCATGGTCGACATTGTTATTCTTATTAATGAATAATCAATACGGCAATTGATACACTTGATATTCGACCTTTACACATCACTGAGTCCATGTGACATAACTTTGTCACTTCAAAAGCAATGAAACCTAATTAAGAATAAGTGCAAACATAAAATATACAGAAAATTATGAGTATCACGACTTTGTCAATATCGACAAGCGTTTGTCTCTTAGAAAACATTAAAGCTTCATTAAGGAAGTGGATTTTCCAGAAAATTTACATCATTCATAAAAACTTATGCATTGATTGCAATTATAAAGACTGGAGTATAAAAGAATATTATTATAGAAACGTAATAAGGAAGTTGATTAGAAAGAATCTGAAACAAGAATTTTAAAAAACAGACATCAAATTAACTATTGTCGTAAAATAAGGTGATAGGTGATTTTTTTCATAAAAATAGTTGAGAAAAAATTGAATCAAACTCATATCTGCAGAATGCATATATACTAAAAAATGTTACTAGAGGAAAAAAAATAAAAGAATGTAACATAATTCTAAATAAATGTCAAATTATTTCGCTTCAAGCGGATTCAATAAAATTCAAGGTGAATTCAAAATAAATCAAGGTGAATCGTTAAGTATTGAAAGCAATTCGTTGTCAACATGAATTACAACACTTTAAGATATTTTAAATGATTTAAATCTAGGGAGTTTAAAAGATTAAAAGTATCTTTTTCAGGATTTCAAAAGAATTTAAGAAATTAAAAAAAAATTGCAAGTATCAAATAGAAATATTTTCAACTTTTAAAAATTGACTCCTTATTATTTAAATTATCCGGAAAAAAATTTTTCAAACCCTAAATGGTATTATACTAATGACAATAATTTTGCAGATGATTCAACTTGATCAATTGAAAAAAGGTGAAAATGTGACAAATTTTCAAAATAGTCGAACAAGATTAAAATAGGTGAAAAAATGAGATTGATAATTTTATGGCGTTTATAGATTGAACCTTGAGTGATATTTGAATAGGAACTTTCTTCAATGTTTACTAGAAGCGACACTTTTGAAAAGGATTCATCGCTCGTTAAGGCGAATGATAGGTCATAGAATATTCATGAAAAATGATAATTTCATTACTCATATATATCAAAGTGCATTTCAAATAGGAGCTAGACATTTTTAACCAGCAATTTCAGAAAACAAAGTGATGTTCCTTGCAAATGAGAAACACTCCATAAATTAATATAGAGATGAGATAAAATCATTCTTTGTTTCAAAACTTTTTTTTGCATGAAGAATTTGTTTACATTCGGCCGGTCGTGAATGGAGATCAAGCAACTTTTATAAGTGTTATAATTTGAGGATACCATCAGTCGCATTATTTTAGAAATCTTCCACTAATGCTCAGCCAGACCCATATCAATTTTTTCGACATAAAACTGGCCGAAATGTAAACCCGTCGAACTGGTCACAATCTGCACCTGTTTCGAGGCCACTCAAGGGTATTCCAGAATAAAGCGAGAAACAGATATAATCCAAAAGAATGCATTACCGGATGCAAATAATTGATTCACTGTTTGCTTCGAGCTCTAAACGCAATTCTGCAATGATAAACATGCACTCCGCATGACCGAACGGTAAAGTAAATAATGAGGAAAATTATTTTTCGACAGCCTTTGTTCATGTCTCCATTGTTAGAATTACAATTTTATTTCAAGGGTAACACATCAACACAATAAAAGAATGGTTTTTACTTTTGTGAGACTTTTGTATAATAAAAGGGCAAATTTCTTTCTTATTGAACTTCCATCCTTAAAAAAGTTTCAGTTCACTAATGATAACTTTTCTCTAATATAGAGTGTGACATGTCCTGCAAAAGAATAGATGGAACTTCATCCTAGGGGAATTGAAATGACGCAGATGGTACTTTTATAGCAAATCCTCGGCAAAATTTTTGATCAATGAGTACACAGAAAAAAAAGTGTAAATCTAACAAGAGTTGAAGTTTCAGACGTCTAGACGAATTTTTTTTTGCTCATCAAAGATTTATGATCAACAATTAAAAACATTGTTTGCAAAAACATTTCTCATGTTTTATGATTCAATAAACAAATTACTGTAAATAAAAGAATTTTTAAATTATTCAGAAGATCAGTAGATACTTATGAGTTGTGTTTGTAACAATCTGAGTGATATTCACGAAGCGAGCGATTTTTACGACGTCCGACTTAAGAATTTTTTATTCACCGATCGTAGCAAGGGTCACTGTCCCACGAGTTGGTTTATGTGCAAATATTCAGAAAGCGAGGTGCCCCGATTTTCTTAGCCTTGCTAAATCACCTTTGACACAATGTATGTTTGGCACTTTTCATTTCTATCACGAAAATAAGTAAAACAATTTTTCCAGATCAAAATTAGTGAATTGTAATGCTCAAGGGACCTTAAGGTATTTACCTACCTACTTCTTTTTTTTCCATTGCAAAATTTGTATTTGGCGAAGGAAATTTTATATTTTGTAAATTTGACGTTCAACGCAAAGGAAGATCTGAATTACATATTGAGTTGAAGAATTTCCACTGTTTCTACAACACAAAATATTTATTTAGCAATCACCCTTTGCCATTCCCTTTTTCATTCCCTTTGCCATTTCCCCCTATCATTCCCTTCACCATCCCCTTTACCATGCCTTTGCCATTTCCCTTTATTACCATCCCCTTTACCATGCCTTTGCCATTTCCCTTTACCATTCCCTTTACCATTGCCTTTGCCATTTCACTTTACCATTCTTTTTGCCATTTCCCTTTGCCATTCTCTTTGTAATTTCCTTTGTCATTCCTTTTATCATTCCCCTTTGCCATTTCGCATTGCCTTTCCCTTTACCATTCCCTTAGCCTTTCACCTTTGCCATTTCCCTTTACCATTCCCTTTACCATTGCCATTGCCACTTAGAGATACCATTCCCTTTGCCATTCCTTTTACCATTTGCCATTCCCTTTTCCGTGCAGAAATTTATACATGGCCCTGACAAGGGTCAGGCCAGTTTTGATGTGGCCCTAAACGGGTAAACTGGCAAGGCCCACACAAGGCTTGTAACGCTTTGGCAGACTATTACCCTACTTAGGGAAAACTGGCCAGGGCCTCGTAAGTTTACCCAAGCAATGCCCTAGTTAAACAAAAATTATTTTTATATTTTAATTAAATCTTTATTGATAGTAGGTAATAATAATAATAATAGTATAATAATATTATATAATCGTTTTTTGTTTGCACGTTCTTGTACATATTGTACATATATACATACATTAAGGGAATAATATTTTGCAAAAAGGGAAAATAAATTAAATCAATGCATACTATACTTCCATTAAAATTAAGACAATTAATACAACGAATGAAAACTTATTTTTTTTTACATTGTGGAATTTGCGAAACTATCAGGACTCGAACGCAAGACGCGCAAGAAGAGCGGAATTAAAACTCGACGCTCTACCGACTGCGCCACGGAGGCTGATGAATTGTTGTTACAAATTGGGCGTATTTAAATGCAAACCAGTCCTTGGCACTTTGTCACTTTTTAAATTGTCTATAAGTTTATTCATTTCTTATAGAACATTTTATTTATTTATCAGCATTTATAGAAGTTAGTAATTTTCTGAAAACGAAAATTATTAAAAATGATTTTTTTTAATATAATCAGAAAATGTAGTTTAATATTAATTTTCGTAAAAAACTGTTTAAAGTTCAAAGAAATATATTCGTGAATGTCAAAAATATATTAGTTAACTTTCTAATGTATAAATATAGACTTGTTTCAAATTTTTATAAAAAATTAAGCGTGGAAAACTTGGGAAATTCCTTATCTTTACCCGATGTATGGTTTTTACAAGGAAAACTTTTCAATACCTCATTTAATTAACATCTATAAGACGGTTTTATTTCACTCTTTTAAGGTCGGAATACCAATGTAAGATTGTTATTATTGAGGTATTACTACTATATCGTTGCCCCATTAATGCCTAATTATATTAAACTATTTTCTCTTAAAATGGAAATCCCGACCAGGGCCTCGTCAACATCCTATTTTAAATAGGGCTAAATGGGGCAATTTCTGCACGGGCAATTGCAAAAAAATGGCAATTGTCATTTTCCATTCCAATATCCCTTTGCCATTCCCTTTGCCTTTAACCTTTGCCATTTCCCTTCAACATTCCCTTTGTCATTTCATTTTGCCTTTTCACTTTACCATTCCCTTTGTAATTTCATTTTGCCATTTCCTTTACCATTCTCTTTGTCATTCCCTTTGCCACTCCATTTATCATTCCCCTTCCTATTCCCAGTATCATTCCATTTGCTATTTCACTTTACCATTTCCTTTGCCATTTCATTTTGCCATTCCCTTTACCATTCCCTTTGCCATTCCCTTTGCCATTGCCCTTTGCGATTCCCTGTACCATTTCCCTTATCATTTACTTTACAATAATTTTCTTTTACAATGATTTCCATTTATAATGTGAAGAGCCATGGTATGATGGAGCGGCGGCGAATGCGGCGCACATAAAGGGAAATGCACGATTAAAATACCAATATGAAGTAAAATATTGTAATAAAATATATTTTGTTTAGGCCAATACCTTATCAATGCTTTATGCATACAGATAATTGAATTAAAGTTTATTAAATCAGTTAATTAACGTTTTTTCAAACAGTGCACCTGCGACAAGTTCTCCTACCTTGTTTGCTAATGTGGCGCATTTCGATTTAAATTCGTAATTATTGAATAAAAAACAAATTATGAAGCAAAATTAGTAAAATCTAATAAAAATACGATAAATATAATTATGTTTAATAATATTAACATATTGGAGGGATTATGTCTGCCGAAATTTCAAGCAAAAATGTTTTTTTAACAGTTCAGAATGTCTCACCATAATTATTGTGAGATAAATTATAATTTGATAATTATAATACAAATTTTAATACAAATAATTATAATTTGAGGGTTATACCTGCTGAAATATCAAGGAAAAAATTTGTTTTTAACAGTACAAAATGACTCACTAACTAATGCGCCATATATTAGCCGCATGTAAATAGTATTTAATATAAAGATTTTTTACATAAAAGTTTATTAATTTTACTCAAAATGTTATACTTTACAGCATTCAAAAAACTGAGAACAGTGTATTTTCAAAAACTTTTTACAATTTTAGGCAAAACTTCTGTAATTTTTTACTTTCTTTTAGGTACTCTATAAAGCGAAAGAACCAAAACTAACTTTTCGTCATAAAAATCAGGCAAATAATTTAATTATCCTAATATTCTGATAATGTAACGTTGAAAACATATATACATCTAATGAAACTATATCCATAAGCAGAAAATGCGTTAATATTCTAAAACTCGAATGCGCAACATCAGCCGCCGCGCCACATTTGCCGCCGCTCCACTATATGGGTTTTTTAAAAATTAAAATCGATATATTTTATTTTCTTGGAAACTATCACTCGCAGAGAAAAATTTTTATAACAAAAAATATGTATTTCGATAAGATTTACAACTTTTGTTTAAAATATGTATTTTAATTTTGCATGTAAGCGAAGATAATCGCAAAAAACCATGATTTTTATGGTTTTTTCATGGTTCTCACCATGAGAATCAACTAGTCGCTAATTTTCAATATCATTTTCGTAATCAGCGCGCCAAATACAAAAGTGTAAGGGCTTAAACAAAATTAGAGGTTTGCACTAATCGGAACTTTATCCAAAGGTTTTAAATAATTTTAAGGAATTCCAAGGAATGATAAGATATTTTGATTGATTTTAGGAATTTAAAGGGATTTTAGAAGAGCTGAAAAAAGTTATCAATAGATTTTTTTCAGAGATTTCACAAGATTTCAAGACATTTTAACTGATTTTAAGGAATTTTAAAGAATTTTTAAAAGAAGTTTTCAAGGTTTTCAAAAGATTGGAATATATTTCAAGACATTGACAGAAGATTGAAAAGTTTTTAAAGAATTTCAAGTAATTTTAAAGGAATTCATTTGATTTACTCCACATCAGAATAAATTTCTTAAAATTTCTAAACTAGCTGTGAAGTTGTATCAACTTATGTACTCATTCAATGAGCACTTTGCTTCCTCATGGAGGAAGCATTAAGCATTCTTTACATCATCATTAAATTCATTTTCGAAAATTACAATTAAACACAAATTTTGTATTTTTCAATGTAATTTATTAATCTTATAGGTCAATCGATTCGCCTCGACGCAAGGAACCTTTATTTTCCTTACATCAGCTTTCATTTTTTCCTATTTCCCAGGTTCCCCTATTTGAGAACATATAGCGAAAAATTAATTTTTCAAAATTATAAATAACTATAACTTTCTTATTTTTTAATGAAATGGATTAAAATTATAGGTCAATCGATTCGTTTCGACACAAGGAATCTTTATTTCCCTTACGTCAGCTTCGAACTTTGAATATTAAAGAAGTTATAGTTGTTAAACTAATTTTTCAAAATTAAATAGAACCATAACTTTCTTATTTCTCAATGAAAT
>UCOK01010433.1:0-10341 GCA_900474325.1 Synergus umbraculus | reverse complement strand
CATCGCGTCCACGATCTAGACCGGTTTCAAGATGATTCCATGCCTGTAAATCTTTGAAAACTCGATTTAAAAAAAAATTCCTTCGAAAATCATGTTTTTTTTTGTTTCAAACTGCATTTTTTGAACAAACAAAAATTTTCTTCGAGGATTTGAGTGATACCACCGGAAAGAGCACACTTCAAACTATAAGTATACATTTTTTAGATTTTTTTTTGCTCGAAATGCAATAGCTGTGAGCGCGGGAAGAGAGGTGTACAAAATGTGTCCGACTGGACGTTAATGGGTTAAGGGAAAAAATCACTTTTTCGGCTGGCACACTTATTTATCAACAGCTAGATGTAATTTTATATTGGAAAACTGTTCTTCTACACTTGTATACTATGTTGATAAATCGGTAAGTGCGTAAACGAAGTTCGAATGAGTTTTCCAGGCAATAATTCTGAGAAGTCAGATATATTTCTTCTCTTATTGTTGATAAAATTAAATTTTTTCGCATGAAAACAAAAGAAGGTACAATAAGTTGAAATGTTCACCTTTACCCTGAGGATATTTTTTGTTGCAAGTAATATTTATCCTGAAATCGTGGTAAATATTACATTTACTTTTTTCTGTGAAATCAAAAAAGACAACGTAAAAAACGCTATTTCTCTTTTCCAATCGTCGCGTTGTTTATATGAATACTTATATCAGCTATGAAATGAATTTCATATAGTAAACAGTTAACAACTTTTTAAATTTATTTTATTATCACTTTCTCTTACGTACCCAGCTCGGAAACTGAGTTTCCACAATTTTTCCTCTCATTTTAGGGCCTACAGAAGACGATAAGATCGTTTGGAGGACTCTGCCACTAAATTTTTTTTTTTTAATTTCGAAAATGAAAAATTGTAGAGAAATGTCCATATAACAAATAAAATTTTGCACACAACGCTGAGGGGATTCGAACGCACGACCTATGGAACGATAGTAGGGGAGAGCAGGGCACAGAGGACCGGCGGGACACAGGGATTCTCTTGAATAAAATTGTATTTTGTGGTGCAATCTCTTCGTAATGGCCGCAATTACATTCTTTAGTGACTATTTCAGTTTTTGTCAAGTCGAGATGCATTTTGAATCAACGCTTTTGGAAAAAAAAATATAAAAAACGAAAATTCAAGGAAAGTTTATAAGAAACTTTCACATATATATATATAGCCTTCTCATTTGTATATAAGTGCTTTAATTGTTGAAATGTTTATTAAATATATGTTAGTATTCACTTAGCTTACTTTTTGTCGAAGTTTCGTTACCAAAATGTTCCATGTATTAAATGTAGGTTAGCATTGTTTATGAATTGACTGCGGGGGCACAGAGGACCATGTAGTGGTGGGGCACACAGAACCTATGCAAATTGCGACTATGAATTTTACATCCTCACTGTTGATAGAATATTTTTATTTATTTAAATATTTTTTCTTTCAGATGGTGAATATGCATCATGATGCATGTGCTGCAGTAGACGAGGAAGACGAATATATAATTTGTTTGAATTGTTCTTAAAAATTGTATAAAAGTTCTTTAATTTCTTTCTTTATTTCTTCTTTTAATAATGAAATACGTTTAATAGCAAAAATTATATTTTATATATGAATTACATACGCGGGGCACAGAGGTCCAAAAATTTTTTTCTAAATTTGTCATTATATACTCGAATTAAAAATAATAATGTATTCTAGAAAAACGTTTATCGAAAGTAGATAGTTTTTGCAATATGTACACCAAATTTCAATTAAAAGTACGTGTTATTTATAATTATATCGCCGAAAGAACGTTAAGCGGTCCTCTGTGCCCTGCTCTTCCCTATATAAATTTATATATTTTGTTCCAGGAATTGGAACAATATGAGTTTTTGAGGAAGATGAAGGTCTACTTTATGGAGCAGGAATAGCTGATTAGCGCAATATTAATATAAGTGATCGAGAATTAACGTGAACATGAAACGAATTTTCTCGAGTTTTCGTTTTCACGATTTTTTCTAAATTGGTGTACACTACCGTCGGAAATTGTCCATACGATTGGCACAAGCACTATTAAAAATCACTTATGAGCTTATGAAATTCCACGTCTAGTGGTGCCAACCAGATTTTTTTTTGACACTGAAAAGAATACAGCACGTGAGAAGTTTTCAAAAAAAATTCAAGATTTTCTCAAATTTTGTACCTCGATTTCAACTTTTTGCTTAACCTAAAAAAATTGTTGCAAAAATTTGAAAATTATACGACATAGAACCTAAAACTTTATCTTTAATTTAAGGCAAAGAAACTTAGAAAATCTTTCTTGGTTTTCGAGGTAAGATTAAAAATGTTCAATCGTATTTGAAGGAGGCGAACAGCAGACCGGCCAAGAGCCGTGATCGTCGATTAAAATTTAACTAAAATACAATTCAACATTTTTAATCGTATCTCGAGAACCAATGAAGATGTTTTAAGTTTCTTTGGCTTAAATTTTTCATCTTTTATTTTAAGAATTTTTTTATGAAATAATATTTATATTACAGATCCTAACTTTTCACACATGATTATAGAAATAAAACACTATTACAAATTTTTTTTTTTTTTTTTTATAATAAATCTGGCTGGTAAGGCTGCCGGAAGTTACCCATTTTAAAAACTGGCGTGCATGATTCAGAAGAAACTATTAAACTGATCAGGCTGAAATTTGGATATGTTGTTCTACACATATGTCGCTATCACATGAACCAAAATATTTGAAATCAGAAAAAAAAATGAATACAAAATGGCCGACTTGAAAATTTTTCACCTTTTTTTAACCGTAAATTGTTTTAAAAAAGGATTAAATATTAATCAATAATTATGATTCTCGTTCATGCGATGAAGAGATATATATGTGTGAAGTAACGTATCCAAATTTCAGCACGATCGGTTCAATAGTTTTTTCTGAACCATGTACGCCAGGTCGAAAAACGTTGTTTGGAGAAAAACGCGTTTAAGGTTTTTGTTCTAAAATACAGGGTGATCAATTTTAATCTATAAGTATCATCTAAAATACTTTATTTACGAAAAAATGGTTTACACAAAAGTTGACCAGAATTGAGAGGGCCATTTAGCTGTACCATCAATTTTGACCTTGAGTTGAATTTTCAAGGTCATTTGCCTCAAACGCGCGCCAAATGCACGTTCAGCGCGAACGAGATGCTTACGTTGTTTAGCGTTTTTCGACCTGTTCTCGATATTTATGACCAAAATAACGATTAACCCAACAATTCCACATATATTTATTATAAGGATTTGCACTTTTTAGAAAATCGATTTTTCAAAAATTTTCTTTGGTACTAACCCCTTAAAGATAAAGTTTTAGGCTCTATGTTGTATAATTTTCAAATTTTTGCAACAATTTTCCTAGTTCATGCAAAAAGTTGAAATCGAGGTACAAAATTTGAGAAAATCTTGAATTTTTTTTTTAAACTTCTCACGTGCTGTCAGAAACGTGACATGTCTTTCAGATCTAGTATAAAAAATTATTAGGCTTGAAATCAGAAAGGTGTTTTTTGTTTTTTGCAGTAGCAAAAATATTTTTACGAGTAAAGGTGAAGTCCCATGTCAGCAGAAAACGTCGGCGTAAAACCGAAACTCATGAGAGTGACCGAGATAGACAGATCTTTTTGCCCCTTTCACTCTCATGACTTTCTAATAATTTTCAAATTTTTGCAACAATTTTCCTAGTTCATGCAAAAAGTTGAAATCGAGGTACAAAATTTGAGAAAATCTTGAATTTTGTTTTAAAACTTCTTACGTGCTGTATTCTATTCAGTGTCAACAAAAAATCTGGTTGGCACCACTAGACATGGAATTTCATAAGCTTTCCAACTGTTTTTTTTTTTTAATATTCTATCTCTTTTTTTCATCGAGTTATCGTAGTTCAAAGCCAGGAGTGATTTTTAATAGTGCTTGCGCCAATCGTTCGGACAATTTCCGACGGTAGTGTACATGATTACGAGCTCCGTCTTGTACACTGAGTGGAAACAACAATCAAACGGTGTTGCACACATGTGCCTACCAATCAGCTGCATTTAAATATTTTTCTCTCAAAAAAATGTATTTAGGGTGTTCTAGTATGCATTAAAATATTATAGAAAATTCGCTATACTAAAAAAATTTCTGAAAAAAACGTTTATTTTAAGTCTTCTAAACCAGGCTACTCCCTTAAAATGCCTTAAAGTTAATTTTCCTTGTCCGATTGATGAACATGTAGAATGCTTTAAGGTTTCTCATTCGACCATCAAACTTTAGCAGCGCTTGGCTTGGCTTAAATGATTTGTTGACACTCGAATGGGAACCGTCGTTCTAGATGGAGTCGATTTTAACAGCGTTAAAGCTGCCTTCACTATCGATATAATAATAATATGAATAATAATTACTACATACTTAAAAATAAATAATCTTGTCGGACACCTCTTAATTATTCTGCAGAAAGGTTTTTTTAAAAGAGAAAGGTCACTTAAGCATTTGATAAGAGAAAAGTTAAGAATAGGGGTAGGATAGAAAAAGTGAGGATGAGAGGTGTTGCTAAAGTTTTTAGATAAGGAATAATTTTTCCATTTACATCCCTTTCAAAGAAAGTTTCCAGTCTTTTCCTTTTCACTATTAAGATGAATTCTGAAGACAAGGGAAGACAGACAATATGGCATGGTCTTGTTTCCTTAGCAACTGAAACAAACTCCAAGAGACTCTAAGTAAACTTGACGGTAATACAAAAATGCATTCCCAGTTGTATCATATAGCTTTATTTTACAAAAATAAAAAAACTCCATTTTCATTATAGTGTTGTAAAAATATTATTATATTCAATCACATATATGGGGCATTATTCCTCAAGTGTACCACCCTCAGAATTCGAGTTTGTCTGATCGAACTCAAACTTGGGTAAAGTATAGTCCTACTAGGTACAACTTTAGAGGAAAAAGATTTTTTCGATTGGATAAAAATTTACCGAGATAATGGAGGAGGAATTTTTCGAATTTTGTCGATTTTGTGCGGTTTCGTGCTATTTAGAAGGTATTAAGGCCATGTAGGACTTACCCGATCCCTACCTTACCGACATTTTTTTGTCTGCAACGCTACGTCTACATTTATTGAGATATCAGATTGAAAATTTCTAAAATTAAAGAAAATATGCTAGGGTATGTTTATATGGTCTTAAATTTTTGTAAAAATAAAAAAATAATTTTTCAAAAAATTTTTTTTTTACAAATTTTAATATTTAAGACCAGATAAACGTAGCTTAGTGCTTTAGCTTCAATTTCAAAAATTTTCAATTTGGTATCTCAATAAATGTAGACGTAGCGTTGCAGACAAAAAAATGTCGATAAGGTAGGCATCGGGTAAGTCTTACATGGCCTTAAGCTCCTTTCCTATGGAATATACCAAATTTTGTCCCAGATGTTTTTCATACCTTTTTTACTGGTCTATCGAATGTTTATAATCATTTTTTAAAAAATTGAAAATTTGACCGATTTATTTGAAAATCAAAATATTTTTGACTATTGAAGAAAAAAGGCATTTTTTTTTGTTTTTTTTTTGGTCTCAAAATAAAGCTTAAGTCTTTATCTTTCGATGTTGTAAATTTCATCATGCCGTTTTTTGTTGTTTTCGAGAAATTAAATAAAGAGTAAAGCGCCGCGCCGATGGCGCTCGATCCTACTGGGCTTCTCGCTCAGCGGAACATCTTCGGACTCATTTATCATAGCAATTATGAATATTTATTATTTATTAAACTGCTCTCTGTATTGTACAGAGTTGAGACTGTTATTAAAGTTTTCTAAAGCCTGCATTACAGTCATTGTAGGGACGTAATATTAAGGAAATAAATTTTGTCTCTAATAAATATATTGTAATACGTGGAAATAGTGTCATCGTATATGTTATTATTGCGTTAGGGGTTTTTCTTTTTTCTGATTGCTTGCAACTTCTCAACTTTTTCATTTACTTAAAAATAAATTACTTCTTTGGTCTTTTCGATACACTGCTCTCTCCATTATACAGGGTTGAGACTGTCATTAAAGTTTTCTAATGCCTGCATTACACTCATTTTAGGGACGTAATATTAAGGAAAGAGACTATTTCCACGTATTACAATATATTTATTAGATAGAAATTTATTTTCTTAATATTATGTCCCTACAATGACTGTAATGGAGGCATTAGAAAACTTTAATGACAGTCTCAACCCTGTACAATGCAGAGAGTAGTTTAATAAATAATAAATATTCATACTTGATACGATAAATGAGTTCGAAGAAGTTCAGCCGTGCGAGAAGTCCAGCAGTCTCGAGCGCTGTCGGCGCGGCGCTTTACTCTTTATTTAATTTCTCGAAAACAACAAAGAACGGCAAGATGAAATTTACAGCATCGAAAGATAAAGACTTAAGCTTTATTTTGAGACCAAAAAAAAAACAAAAAAAAATGCCTTTTTTCTTCAATAGTCAAAAATATTTTGATTTTCAAATAAATCGGTCAAATTTTCAATTTTTTAAAAAATGATTATAAACATTCGATAGACCAGTAAAAAAGGTATGAAAAACATCTGGGACAAAATTTGGTATATTCCATAGGAAAGGAGCTTAATACCTTCTAAATAGCACGAAACCGCACAAAATCGACAAAATTCCAAAAATTCCCCCTCCATTATCTCGGTAAATTTTTATCCAATCGAAAAAATCTTTTTCCTCTAAAGTTGTACCTAGTAGGACCAGGGGCGGCGTAGCCCATTTTTTCCATGTATGGATTTATGATATAACATCGGTGTGAGGGGGGGTCAACCGAAATTTTTTCTTTTCTTTTTGTTTTCCTTTGTCCATCATTTCTAGATATAAATTCCAGACAGTTTTTCATGTATGGAGTTTCCATACATGAAAATTTCCATGTATGGATTTATCCATGGCATCCATACTGTCTGCGCCGTCCCTGAGTAGGACTATACTTTACCCAAGTTTGAGTTCGATCAGACAAACTCGAATTCTGAGGGTGGTACACTTGAGGAATAATGCCCCATATATGAATGAATTCATTATTTTTATTTATCATAAAGTACTATTAAAGGCTCAGGGACATAAATTATTATAAATGTTACGAATTTGACCACGAAAATCCATTTCTGGAACACCGTGAAGCGCCGCGCCGGGGCGAGAGGTTCGTTCCAACAGATCCCCATATCTCCGATACTATCAGCCGCGGCCCATTCTGTCCTTAGAGGATTTCGTTGTAAAAAAGCCAAGCTTTCCTTTACAGTTAGTTTACAAAAAAACCAAAAATGTCTCATTGAGAGAAAAATTTTAATTAACATTTAATTCAGTAATTTTTGTTTAGGAAAATGAAAAAATAATTTAAAAATGCATATAATAGAATGAAAGGGCGTAAAAAATCTTTTCGAAGGAATTTGTCAAAAATTCAAATATTAGGTGCACAACTTTGCTTCTGCCAATTTTTTTCGAAAATTTGAGGCTTTATTCTGAAAAAGTGATTACCTGTTTATGACTCAAAGTACTGTCCGTCACTAGCCACTACTTTTTACCATCTTTCGGGCAATTGTCGGATACCATCTCGAAAAAATGATGCGTCTTTTGAGGCGATCCACAAATCGATCCATTCTCTGACTTCTTCATAAGAATGGAAATACTGCTCAGCTAGGCCATGTGCCATCGATCGGAACAAATGGTAGTCGGAAGGAGCAATGTCTGGAGAGTACGGCGGGTGCGGTAAGACTTCCCATTTTAGGGTTTCCAATTATGTCTTGACGGGTTTTGCGACATGTGGTCGAGCATTGCCATGTTGCAGGATAACTTTATCATGTCTCTCTTGATACTGTGGCCGTTTCTCCTTCAATGCTCGACTCAAACGCATCAATTGCGTTCGATACCGATCCCCTGTAATAGTTTCACTCGGTTTCAATAGCTCATAATACACCACACCGAGCTGGTCCCACCAAATGCAGAGCATAAGCTGGGCACCGTGAATATTCGGTCTGGGCGTAGATGTGGAGGCATGTCCGGGCATTCCCCATGATTTTCTGCGTTTGGGATTATCGTAGTTGACCCATTTCTCGTCGCCGGTTACAATGCGATGTAAAAAACCCTTCCGATTCTGTCTTTGAAGCAGCTGTTCACAAGCAAAGAAACGGCGTTCAACGTATCTTGGCTTCAATTCATACTCTCTAAATTCCTTGGAGTGAAAATGTGACCCTAAGACTGGAGTGAATGCCACATCCACTCCATTAGAGTGATTAAGTCACTCCATTGAAGTCAGCAGCTTGACTCCTTCTGTTGGAGTGACTCTTTCACTCCAAAATGTAGTGATTTTTGTTCACACCAAATAAGAGTGACCATGCCTGTCACTCCAAGACGAGCGAGAACATTATGAAGTCACTCCAAGAGGAGCGACACTGTATAAAGTCACACCAATTGGAGCGACAACTTTGTCAAGTGACACCAAGTGGAGCGAAAATTGTTTGACGTCATTCCCCATCCCCACCAGTACAGTGCAATGGTAGCGCAGTGGTGGAAAAAGTAGACCACACTAATTTTTTAATGTGACGCGTCATTATAGCGTCCTTTTTACGGTTTTGTTTTGTGCAGCGAGAGTGATCTATTTCAATTGAGATTTTTTATGGTAAGTGGTCTCTATGGTAAGTTTATATAAAAATGATAAAGGCCTAGTTTGTAAATTTTATTTTAAGATTTATTATTTGTTAGGCTTGACACCTCGGCCGGCTTTTGCCGGTTTGACCGGGGTCATTATCAAAAAAATTTAATTTTAACTGTTTGTTTAGGATTCTTGTAAGACGCCGGAAACTTTAGCAGAGTTTTTGATGACCAAGGGAGTGTTCGAGGAAGCCGTTTATTCGTTGAGAGGTACGTAATTTTTTTATCAGCACTTTTCGGGAATTGAGTGTCCGGTTATCTGTCAACAATTTGAGGTTAGAGTGACTCGAATATATTTTATGTTTATTCTTAAAACTTCCAGGACTGTCTCCGCAAAGATATTGAGGAGTATAGATTTTTAATGCGATTTTTACGAAAATAAAAAATACAATGGAAACTGTGTTCTGCTCCATATGCAGACAAACTATTTACGGGGGAGTAGATCAACTCATAAATCATCTTCGCCGTCTACATGCTATGACTCTGACAAATCAGTCAGGATTTTCATATGGTCAAGATGGGTGTGCAATGACATTTGTACGATTAAATTCTCTAAAAAGACACTTAAGACAAAAACATGCTGTTGAAAGAAAGGATCTTTTACAAAATGCAGATAGGGATAGGGATTCTGAAAATTCGGTAAATTTTCCAACTTCCGAACTAAATTGTACTGATGTAGGTACAACTACAACAGCTCTAAATGTATCTCAGTCTGTTTTTAATATCCCAGAAAGTGCGTTTAAATTAGTGGGATCATTAAGAGCTTGTTCTTCATTGACGGGTGCTGCTTTGAGTAAAGTGATGACCGGTATAGAGATATTTACATCGGACATTATAAATTCATTAAAAAATGAAGTTCGCCAATTTCTCGTGTCGGAAGGCATAGACTCTGATAATCCTAGCGCCAAAAATTTGATTAGAAAATTTGATTTCGGAGAACCGTTCAGTGGGATGGAAAGCATTCAGGGACAAATTAAAGCACTAAAAGCGAATTATTTTTACATTGATCCTATCGAAAAACAAATAGGCCATAGAACCGAGCAAGTATTGAATAGTGCGACAGGGCAGTATGAGCAAAAGCAAATTCATGACACTTTTCAGTATGTTCCCATCATAGAGATTTTAAAACTTATTTTATCTCATGCTTTCATTAGAAATTATATTGATTCCGAGAGTTTAAGTGATGAACCTTTTTACATGAAAAGTTATAGACATGGTAAAAGTTTTGAAGCGAATATTTATTTCAAACCATTTCCTAAAGCTTTGAGGATTCAATTTTATTATGATGACGTTGTTGTAAATAATCCACTGGGATCTAAAGTGCATCCTCATAAACTCGGAACATTCTATTTCACTATTCAAAATCTGCCTGCTTTTGTTAATTCACTTTTAACTGGAATTCATGTTCTTGCTCTAGCTTACACCTCCGATGTCATGAAATACGGTATGGAACCTTTTTTGAGTGTGTTTATAAACGATTTAAGGAAGCTGGAGTCTGAAGATGGTGTTTCAGTAACATTATTGAATGGTCAAAAGTACACATTAAGAGCTTCTTTAGCCACTGTATGTGCAGACGGGTTGGCTGTACACCAGTTGTTTGGTTTACTAGGTCTCCATCAGCTCGTCACTTTTGTCGTCTGTGCATG
>UCOK01010431.1:0-11824 GCA_900474325.1 Synergus umbraculus | reverse complement strand
TGGGTTGTAGCAATCACAGAAATACAATTACCACATACATTTCTTCATGTTTGACATGACAACTTACATGAAAACCGTATTGCAATCATGATTAATGTACCTATAGAAAAAAATTTAGTAGTACCAGTTGCTCCGGTTGTTGACCCAGTCCAGAAAATACCAAAAATATTGCGTAATAGTGAAAGAATCGATCGTTATATAGAAAGACAGGAAAAAGAAATTTTAGCCATGATTAAAGATTCTACGAAGGATCCTTTATCAACACCCTCTGATCCTGATAGACAAAATAAAGACTCAATTCAAAAAGGAGTTGATCTACTGTATGACCATAACCTGCCTAAGGACGTTGTAAAAGATGGTAATTATGATGGAGGTTATAAACAATTCAGGAAATTCCCCCTGCAGAAGCTCACAGGTGGTTGGAAGAAACCGTTAGTATATTGTTTTGAACCAGGTATTTACTCGAGCATTGAGAGTCTTATTAACAATATAAATAATACTTCTGATCTTAAACGACACATTAAAATTGTTTATGAAAAATCTTGAAGTAGCTATGTAAAGATAGAAAAAAAATGCCCTAAAAATTGTGAACTTAAGGGAAGACATTTTTTAGCTCTTAGTGATAAAGTTTCTCGAATTCTCGGTTTTGCACCATATAAATTACTACCAGTTAGTGAAAATGGTTTCACAGCGATACACCCTCCAAGTCTAGCGCGTGGACTTCCAGATCAATTATTTGTTTATTGTAATGTTAGTGAACCTCGTGTGACTGGAGATGTAAAAGCACCACTTATTCGTGTTGTCCCTGTTGATAAAAGAGATTATATTTTTGGTACAACACAAGTCACACACTTTTCCTCACCCAATTACATACCTGTTCTCAATATGGGTTTTTGCACCATTGAAATTGATATAAGAGATCATCTTGGACTACCAATACCATTTGAGTTTGGTACGTCAACAGTGACACTTCATTTTAAACGTATTGACTAACAGAAAAAAAATGAGTCATTACATTGATTATTACACTACAAAAGTAGGTCGCGGTGGTGATGGAATATCGAAAATTTATATTGGTAGTCCGTATCAAAAAGGTCACGGTATTGGTAGTTTCCTGGGTGGTCTATTCCGAAGGGTTCTCCCTTTTTTGACTAGAGGGGCTAGATACGTTGGTAAAGAAGCTCTAAAGACCGGCATGAATGTTACGAAGGATCTAGATAATAATATACCTCTTAAGAATTCTGTCAAAAATCGCTTTGAAGAAACTAGGCATAATTTAAAACGACGTGCAATGGAGAAAATGGAGAATATTATGAATGGTTCTGGTTATAAGAATATTCGGAAGAAACGGTTTGTTCAGTTGACTTCTAATCGTGGCACGCATAACTTCGTGGGTAGTAATTCTATTAAAAAGAAAAAGAAAACCTCTGTGAGAAAAGTAAAAAAGTGTAATACGGTGAAAAGAAAGCAGTCTACGAAGATTAATAGAAAAAAAACAAAAACAAAGGCTACAAATAAACGTGTGAAATAAAGAAAACAGAAACCCAGTATTAACGATATTTTTGGAAATTAAAACAGGTTATAAAATATCTTTTTAAAAAAAATGTCATTTTTACATTCTCATTCTTGTGAGTGTCTGAAGTCTGAGTTGGATCTATTTTCACTTCCTCCTACACAAACTTCAATAGAGAGCTCTGAATGGGTCCACTATAAACCTGTTTCATTCCTTACTGACGATTCTCCTATAGAGTTTGTTGTTCCTGGTCATGGCGATGAATACCTGGATCTTGCTCACACAATGTTAAGTCTTCGTGTAAGATTAGTATATCCTACAAGAATTGATTCAAATGCTGCAGAATTGGATAAAGTAGGTCCTGTAAACAATCTGTTACACTCTTTATTCAATCAGGTAGATGTCTATTTTAACCAAAAAGTAGTATCACCGCCAAGTAATTCTTATGCATATCGAGCATATATTGAAACATTACTTAACTATGGTCCTGCTGCTAAAAACAGCCATCTTACATCATCTTTATGGTATAACGATACCCCTGGAAGAATGGACGACTTTGATCGTAACGATGGACTAGAAAACAGACTAAAACATTTGAGTGGTACAAAGTCGCTTGATCTTATCGGACACTTACACTGTGATGTTTTTAACCAAGATAAATTTCTTATCAATGGTGTCGAGGTGAGACTTCGATTGGTCCGTTCAAAAGATTTATTTTGTCTCATGGATAATACAAACAGTTGTCGTATACATATTGAAGAAGCTTCACTTGTTGTTCGTCGAGCAAAAATTAGCCCAGGTATTCTACTCGCGCATGCAAAAGCCCTATCTCAGGGTACTGCTAAATACCCTATCACACGTGTAGAGGTAAAAGCTTTAACTTTACATGCTGGGATTCATGCTGAAACACTTGATAATGTTATTCTTGGATAATTACCAAAGAGATAATGTTTTGTCGATAATGTTGCATTCAATGGGAGTGGACCGAAAAATCCTTTCAATTTCCAAAATTATAATATTAATCATCTCTCTCTTTATGTTGACGGTACTCAAATACCATCTAAACCCCTTCAACCATCCTTTCGTGCTAGAAATTTATATGTTGAAGCCTATCACACATTATTTAGTGGTACAGGTATTCATTTTCTAAATGAAGGTAATAACATTGACCGAGATACTTATCCTACAGGAAACTGTCTTTTTGCCTTTGATCTTACACCTGACCTTTCAGCAAATTGTTATTCTCATTGGAATCTCTTAAGACACGGTAGTCTTAGAATTGAAGTGAGATTTGAAGACGCACTTACTAATACCATTAATTGTTTAGTATACGCTGAATATGATAATGTTTTGGAAATAGATTCATCCAGGCAGATTATTGCCGACTTCAGTGCTTGAGTGGAGTGGGGGTAAAATAAAAACCCAGAAATAAAAAGCGATCCTCATTTTGAACGTCAGTATTCTTTGCACTCTCCATCGTGTCAGTCAATCAGTTGCTTTTCCTCGCATCCTAATAGAAAACGAAAAATCATGGTTGACTATGTGATTGATATACAAGGCTTTCGAGATGATGATGGTCGTTTCATTCCTAAAGAAGTAGCTGTGGTTACTTTGGATCGTTATTGTATTGCTCATTGGATTATTTCACCTCCTTTCGCATTTACTGATCTCGCAACTAATTCTCGACAACAAAATAACTGGTTGAGTTATAATCATCATGGCCTTGAATGGTTTGAAGGAGATGTTCCAATGAATTTTCTTCATGCTAATCTTCGAGATATTGCACGAACTGCCAAGCTGATTTACACGCGAGGACATGATAAAGCCGATTTACTACAGAGAATAACAAGTAGACAAATAATCAACTTGGAGGAACTAAGCTGCCCTTCAATGAAAAAACTCCCCTTCATAGATGAGTTTTGCTTCCATCATGGAGTAAAAAGGGACCCAAAGTTCATATGTGCTCTTAATAATGTACTCAAGTTAAAAAATTGGCTGGAAACACGACAACAAGATGAATTGCCATCAATAAATTACAATAAAACAACCGACCTCTCCACCTACTCAACTAGATCACCTACAACCTTTGCACAGAGTCGTGCAAACATTTCTGAAGATTCAGGTGAGGACACCGTAGACATTTACACAGAGTCAGACCAATCATCTCTTGGAAAAATATGAACAGTTTACAAATACTTCAAGTACTTCGCCTTCCTGAAACACAGACAATTGGAGTATTTACTGCAGATCAGATTCCTAAACGTTGGGCCCGACCTGCGGCAACAGTGGCTAATCTTGATGAGAAATCTAAACCAGGTAGCCATTGGGTCGCCCTCCACGTTGGAAATGATGGAAGAGGTACCTACTTTGACAGCTACGGTTTACCGCCTCTTCTACCTAAACATCTTCTTCGTTCACGGGGAAATTCTACCTTATACAGATGGAATACAAAAAGACTTCAATGTACGACTTGGAATGTGTGTGGGCAATATTGCATTATGTTTCTCCATTGTATGTGTAACGGTTATTCTCTGTCTGATTTTACTAATTTATTTACAAATAATGTCGAAAAAAATGATAACATTGTTCGTAATTTTTATAAAAAATTGTTAAAGAAATATAATGTTAAACATAAGATTTCTCGTGTGCCAAAATATGTAATATACGGTGGTAAATATTGTAAGCGAACAGATCTTGTATCCTGTACACAAACATCTTCTTCCGAATTGGCAACTCTTTTCTTATTATAAACAATATATGTACTAATTTTTCTTGAATATAATTTAATGAATAAAATCGGATGGTAAAAATAAAACTCTCACTTTATTCACAGACCTACCCAAAAATGTATACAATAAGTATAAATGAAGTTTAGCATGAATTAATATTAAAATTAAAGAGTACAGAGGGCTTGCACATAGTGGCTAGGGGACGTCGTCCATAGTGGTCCCAACCTACGGGCGAGGGGTTGACGCCAAAGTGTGGTGCAGGGGGAAGGAAAAGTGGAGGGGGTGACGGTCCATAGTGGCCCCTTCCTACTTTTGTAGAAACGAAACTTGGAACTAAAGAGCAGGAAGAATACAAATTTGATCAAAATGACAGTTCAGTTGACGAAGATGAAAACTATTTGAAAAAAGAGGGTTTAGATGCAGCGGAGGATAAAGAAGACACAGACGTTTCTGAAGAGGAAACTTCAGAAAATTTTGACGAAGCAAACGACATCCGTGCATCGGAATCATGGAAAACTTGGGCAGGAAAGGTATTTGAAGAGGCAAAGAAGGAAGCATCATCTTCAAATGAAGGAACTATAGCCAATGCTTAGAAGCAGCGGCAAAAAAAATTAAAGACTTGATGACTTTCTTGCTTATCTGGACAGGTATAATGAGGTCGACCTTTAAACGTCTGAAAAGTACAGAATTCCAACAGGTTTTCCGCTTAGACAAATTTATTTTACTTCATATAGAATACCTATATAAAAAAGTTAGATTGGCGGCTGCTGATGCACAAGGATCGCAAACCATGGAAAATGCAAAAGACAAGTCAAAATCGTCGGAGCAAGAAGTTGGTCGTCCTCCCTCTGCATTAGTTGATTTAAGTTCATCAGAATAAGTGCACGCAGAGTCAACCAATGAAGTGCAGGAAGAGTTGGATACTGGTTTTTTAAGTAAAGAAGATCGATATTCTCCATCAAAACAGGATGAATCTACCATCGCAGAGCCCAGTTTTCTCTCAAAAACTTCCACTCCTCTTTCAAACTCTACTATTTTGGATGAACGTTTTGCAAGAATGTCAAACGACATAAGTAATAATTTAGAGGTCTCTCATGTCAAAGAATTACCAGATTTCTCAGGTCAAGAACAAACCTTTATTGATTTTCATTCAAAAGAAATCCATATTTCTTCCCCAGAAGTCTCAGTAACTCAAAATCATTGTTTTTTGAATAGAAAACCTGAACATGACTCAGTGAATGAAGTAGAAAACTGGAGAGGCAGAGAAAAAGATGAGAAGAATTCCCGAAAAATTTGTAAGAGAAAGACCAAATATTTATCGCCAACTCCTGATTGGGATTCATTGAATCGCATCACAGAAATAGGTATTCCCCGAGTCGAAATCTGAATCCTTTTTTGATTCTCTTAAGTTCTCTAATCTTGGAGACTTTATGAGGATCAACTGAGAACTAATTCAATATAATTCATGTACTATTTAACTCCTCAAAATGTGTGCATTTTTCTCCTTTTGTACGTTTTGAGGTCTTAAAACGGACTTAATCAAGTACTTATTATATTCTCGTAGAAACTCTATTTAGCGCTTTTTATTCTAGTGCGCATCCGTCTTAAAGTGTCGCTTTTTATGAAATAACAAAATTTTTAATTCAAAAATTCTTAACAAATAATCATTATTAAACGTACAGAAATTTTACATCAATTTAGATTTTAAGTTAACAAATGAAGAAGAAAGTTATTATTAATGATTTATTCAATATATGAAACTTGTAAACTTCTACATTACAAGATTACAAATTTTATTGTTTGAATAAATTTGTAATAACTTTGCTTTTCATTCATTAAGTACAAAGGTAAATTGATCTAAAATTTCTTTACATTTAATAATGATTATTTGTTAATAATATTTGAATTGAAATTTTTGTTATTTCAAAAGAGCGCAATTTTTTTAAATTTATGAAAAAAGTTCTTGCGCTATAATGAAAAAAAACAATTCTTCTTTTCCAATATATTTTATTGGCGTAAAATGAATAAAACAATGTTTCAGAGGATAATGTTGAGAGTAGAAATGTTATGTTAAAAATTAAGAATATGTGACACTCCAATTTTAAGAAATTTTTTTTCGATGAATCCAATGCTTGGTCCAATGTTCTCTTTAGATTTGTAATATTCATTGATACAACATCTGTAATAAAAATTTTTGAAAATAAAATAACTGTTGTTTATAAAATAAATAGTACATTATTACCAGAATATTATGTTAATATTAAAAAGAAAATATGAAAAAATTCTACAAAAATCGCAGCATTAGTTTATTATATGATATTAAAATCTAACCTCAAATTTTCTAAATCAAGGAACACGTCTTTTTTATATTTGCAATGCAAATAGATGTGAAAATCTTACCGGATTTATTTATTGTTGTCATTCATTTGGTAGATTATTCTTCGGAATAAGTTAACACTGCACCAGTAAACCATACAAATATCAATAAATGCGCGTGCACAAAAATTACGTCTAAGAAGGTTAAAACGTTTTGGAAAATGTCCACGTCATCTTTCGAAGCGGAGACGCTACTCTATTGCGTATGCGTCGCGCTCGGCATCTTATTGCTTGCTATTCCAGAGATTATTAGAGTATTAAAATCGGACTTAAAATATTGTAGTACTTGAAATGCTAGAAAAATTTTAAAGAGACTCAAAGAGGATTAAAATTGCACTAAATAAGATCTAAGAGAATCAAATAAGGATGTCGAGTACTAAGGAGATCTAAAAAAGAATTAATTTAGGATCATGGAGAATATTTCGACTCGGGTCCTCTTTTTCAGAATGGCAATATTTGCCCACTCAGTTACCTTCCCAAAAAGAATGTAATTCTCCGCAATACTTGTCCTTTCGATTCCTTACTTAAGTCACAACAAATGCAATAGCCATTTACTCTTCATACAAAAATTCCACAACACAGATTGACAATTCGCTTTTTAATCATAGTCACAAACTATTACAAACTGATAAAATGAATTCAAGTGCATATAAGGAGAGTCTCAGTATTGATGGAGATACATTCTCGTGTGTCTTTAATTTTCAAGCTTAACCAAACTCGCGAGGTTCAGAATTTAAGGCCGATGGAATTTGAAAATTTCTCATGTAGAAAAACTCAGATCCCAGGGGCGTAACAATAACGGGGTTAAAACACCCAGACAGTAATTCGAGTATACCTACTTGCAATATGCATGTATGTCGAAATTATTAGAAGGATAATACAATTCCACAATAAACGCACTTTTTGAGGGCTTTTAATCTGTTCTTTTTCTTTTTTATATTGATTTTTAATGTGTAGGGTGGCTCCCGACACCCACTGTTTTGAGACACTTGTTGCGCGTTTGTCTAATTCTATCAACTTTTCATGTGGTCTAGAATTTTTCCAGCCAAAAGCAAAAGAGGGAAAATTTATAGGTTTTAGATAGAAAAAAATAGAGAGAAGAAATGAAGAATGGGCTCTTGATGATAAGTTTGTCGATTACTCACTTTTATAGTCCCAAAATAGCGGTTCATATTTTCCTAACAGAAACGGCAGACATTTTGACTTCCATGATGGAAGAAACTAAATATTGACAGCTGCGACAGTGGCACCCTGCGCGCGCAGCACGTGTTGGCTTCCTGCTAGAGAAATTCTCCCATTGGTCAATTTAATTCGATTTTGAATCGCGCGCCAGATTACAGTCAATTGCAAAATATCTCTAGCAGGAATCAATATTTAATTTCTTCCATCATGGAAGTCAAAATGTCCGCCGTTTCTGATAGGAAAATATTAAACGCTATTTTGGGACTATAAAAGTGAGTAATCGACAAACTTATCATCAAGCTCCTATTCTTCATTTCTTCTCTCTATTTTTTTCTATCTAAAACCTATAAATTTTCCCTCTTTTGTCTTTGGCTGGAAAAATTCTAGACCACATGATAGCTTTATTTCTTTCCACAGATTGTGACAGTTTTTGACAGTTTGTTGACAGTTTTTACTTTCAGATCCCTTAAGTGGAATCATCTTCCATAATGTACCTAGCAGCGTTACAACTTACAACTGTTCAAATTCGAGTTGCAAGTCTAACAACGAAAGCAAAAACATCGCCAAAGGCTACGGAAACAGTATGTCCACACATATTAATGTACGTTTTGTAAAATAACACTATTATGATTTTAGTATAAAAAACCTTATTCTTCACATAAATATGCAGTTTTCACTTTATTTCTTCGATTATCCAATAATAATTTAACAAGGATAGCTGTCTCCACATTTACCTATCGTCCCACTTGTTGTTTGTTAACCTACATATGGAAGTTTTTAAATTCAAAATTTTTGATTCTCCGGCGCTGAAATATATGAGCGTGGGACCATCGGTCTCACAGATCCGCGTGTAGTATTATCAAGATCACTTTAAGAGGTGTGCCGTAATCTTAGGATGTTGCGATTAAAGAGAGAGAGGCACAATTATATAATATAAAAGGAAAAATCATAATTTAAAGCGAGATTTACCACTTTGCACATTGAAAATCCCATAGTCTAAAAGAAAATACTTTATTTATTCGAAATTGAACTTAAAAACACTTCTGCACTAACACCTTTTTTTTCAGGTTAATGTTTTTTGCTTGTAATTCGTCGGTTCCCTGGACTCGAAGATGAATTAAGTCAAGGATTTTTACCTCTTGATCGAAATCTGCCTGTTACTTGGTTCTGAGGTCCAACGTTGGATTGTACTTCACGTACAACCCCTATAAGAAACGTCGTATTGAAAAGTATTAAAATGTATTGACATTTTTAATGCGATTCAATTCTGTTTTCTGTTCCGAAAAAAAGATTTTAAAAGTATTAATTCATACTGGTTCGCATTACACTTCATGACGCTAAATGCGAAACGGCCATCGACATATAGAAATGGACTGCGGGACGCTGTAGGAAAGCGCGTGCTAACGCGTCAGAGAGAGAAGTTGCAAAGGGGTGTAGTTTTGTTCCTTTCTCACCGAAGCTAATTGATTGAGAGCATTTTCGGTGGGTGGAGCTTGGTGGAACTTAACCAATTAGCTTCGGCGAGAAAGAGACAAAACTACACCCCTTTGCAACTTTTTTCTCTGACGCATTAGCACGCGCTTTCCTACAGCGTCCCGCAGTCCATTTCTATATGTCGATGGAAACGGCAGTGTCGATGATTCACCTTACAAAGTATTGGTTCGCAGTAAACTTCAACACGCCGAATGCGAGATTTATTTATTATTTTATTTTATTTATATTTAATATTCCATAATATTTTTTTATTATTAAAAATTGTTAATAACAATAGTTTTTAAACATTATTAATTAACTGTAAATGTGCTGATCTTTCGATATTCTCCAGATTATAATGCGTTTACATTTAAAAAATAATATGAAAAGGTGTGTCAAAATTCAAAAAGGTAATAAAAAAAATTTTTAACGACGTACAAAAAAATGTGCAAATACGGAATACAGAAGTTAAAATGTTTATGTTCCTTTTTGTATGAAAATGTGTATGGTACTTTTTGATAATATTTTTGTAAAATAGTAAAATGTTTATTGTACTTTTTCTATTTAAAAAAAAAAATGTTTAAATGATCGAAAATTATTTTAAAAAAGATGTCAAAAACTGTCTCAATTCCAGACAATTACATTTTTGGACGTAATTTTTTACGACTTTTGACGTCAAGTTTTTCAATAAGAGATATTATAATATATACAAACTAGAATACAATAAATTACACCAATTGTAAAGAAAATGAAGAACTATATACATATAATCGGAATGACACCTAAATGTAATTTTTTTGGTAACTATTTCATAGATGAGATATTTCTTATCTTTTTTAAAAAATCTACCAAATTTCAAAGTAATGTAACATCAACTTTAAGTAAATAATGCAAACAATGTTGAACAAAGTATTAATACCATTAATAATATAATGAGCTTAAAGTGAAATTAAGGACAAATACCAAACTATGACGTCAGGAATTACCGACCGGACAATGTATGTATTTCTTTTCCACCTTCTTATTTTTAAACTAAGTAAAATATCTCATTGAAAATTTGAGAGATGAAAGAAAATATATTAGCCGGCTGCTGCCTGGTACCTTGGAGCTCATAATTTGCACTAAAAATATGTTTTTCATATATTTTTTATGTCCAGTATCCATTTACCAGGATTTACAAAGATTATGTGGTCTGCTATAGTGGACATGGAAAATTGATGCAAAATATATTTTTCATGCAAAATACGAGCTCCAAGGGACCAGACAGCGATCGGATAATATATTTTCTTTCATCTCTCAAATTTTTTAAGAAATATTTTACTTAGTTTAAAAATAAGAAGGTGGAAAAGAAATACATTGTCCGGTTGGTAATTCGTGACGTCATAGTTTGGTATTTGCCCTTAAGTCTGAAAACTGGACATCATCTTCCATGATGGAAGAAACTAAATCTTGACAGCTGCGAGTGACTGATAGTCACTGAGCGGCATGAAGGTTCAAGCCATGGTCTTCATTTCTATGAAGGCTGCACTGTGCTGACCTCGCTCGGGCTCGGCGATACATAGTTTGGCGGGAATGATTTGAATTGTAATAGTAATAATTTGCAATTTTAAAGATTCATTCGATTCTTGACAGGTTTAAATGATTTTAGTAATATAAATGTATTCTACAATTGTCACTAAAAGTAGTGATTCATTTTTTCATATAATAAATATGATGAAAATGAAATGATAAAAGATTGCTGTGATCATCCTTTTCAAATGTCGGATCTTTTGTATTAGAAAAGAAAAAAATAGTTGATTTGTAAGAGTTCGTAATAATAATTAATATTCAATCTTTTTTTTTCAATTTACAGTAAATATTAATAATGAGTAGCTTTCAAAAACCTAAAGTGCTGTGACGTTGCAGAATTCTGTAACGTCAAAAGATATAGTTAACAGCCGGCACCGGAGATATTTATTATTTTGAATCGCGCTCGGTAATACGACTGTTGGAAAGGGAGTCCCGCTGCGTGAATCCAGAGCACTCTCGAAACTAAATATTATGATCACTAGTGTCACTAGTCACATGACATCGTTGACTGTCGTGATTGGCCGGAATCAACCGAACTTTCATGATGGTGGCCTGCTGATTTCCGCCCACCTGTCAATGAACTTCCGTCTTTACGTTCCTTCTACACTCTCTTTCCAAAAGTCTTAGAGGCTAGAAGCCACAACTTTCGTTCAAAGCTTAACTGAAGCCAAGTGGCCATATTCTATAAGAGTTGAGATATAAACTGGTTTGTCGTCGATTATGGCAGAGGTATAGTGAAGTTTGTGTTCTGGCAAGCGAGATAAAGTGTGGATTTTAATGATTTGTGAACTTTCTATAGATCACTTTATTCCGCTTCGCCATTTTTCTTTTCTCGATTTCATTTGAATTATATTTGTTTGATCTCGGGAGTGCTCGCATTTAATGTCATTTCATCTGCCTCGTTTTCGGGATATTCAGTCATTTGACTTAATTTATCGGTTCCGTATTGAATTTAATATCGTTTTAGCGATATTCGGTAAGG
>UCOK01010430.1:25045-49007 GCA_900474325.1 Synergus umbraculus | reverse complement strand
ATATAAATCTATAGCATATTCTATAAAAATGCACTGCCGCACTACATATATAGGGCTAATTTCTCTATGGGCATATATAGTTACTGTTAGTTGAGAAATGCATAACAATTTCCCTTTGTGAAGTCCTATGCTCTTGATAGTTTTTAAAAAATAAACAAATAATAGGAATAACAAAGAATGCATTCGATTTCTATTAATTCACACTAAATATCTATTTAATAATTAAAAATGGCATTATATTGTGTAAATAATACCAATGCATCGGTATCGATTGGTATCATTTACAGGTCTAATGAGCTGAAGTTTTTTTTGCCGACTTAAGGATGTTGTAAACCTAAACTTCATGAGTAACATGCAACTTGAGGGGTAAGAGTAGGAAACTCATATTAAAAATCCTAGCCGGAGGCAATTACGGCTGGCACGTGCCTGATTTACTGCCTGGTTTCGGGGTAAGAAAAGTGAGAGTATATTCTCACACGCATGAAAGTGCAATTCATGTATATAGATATATATATATATACATAAAGATATATGTACGAAAACAGATTACGTACATATATACATGCAAAAATACCCCTGCATTCTAGATTTCGTCAAATTAGACATCACGTAATACAGAAATCCTCGAATAACACGTCCACAATTACTTGAGTTGAGTTGGTGAAGCAATTTGAAAAGATTAGCAACTGGTAAGAGGGTGTATATCAAGGGATATAAAAAGTGAAAGGGAAAAGGGAATAAAGCTTTAAGTGAAGACAACATTTCAACGGCAGATCCGACCTGCTTTTCTCTAAATCATCAGATTAGATAAGTGGAAAATAAAATAAGTTAAAAATAGATACAGACCTTTTAACTTTTATTCAAGGGTTCAGACATATTTAAGTCATTGGCATTTAATAATAATATTATTGAAATTTTTTTAAAATTTCGTGTAATATCACTTTAAATCTTTTGAAATTTAAAATCACTTCACTTCTAAAAATTTCCTGTACCTAATCTTTCAAAATTCTATAAAATATTTTCAGAATCTCGTGAAATCCTATCTTAAAAGAGTGGAGCCACGAAATGTCTCGAAAATCTCGCATACATTGTTGTTGCAAACCTGATTGGTTTTTGAATGACTTGAAGTTGAAAGAAGAAAAACAAACAAATAGTGCAAAAAAATGTCAGGAAAACCTTTGAAATACGTTAAAATTTCTTAAAACTCCTAAAAACTGCTTGAAATCCCTTAAAAATCTACAAAAACGATTAAAATCATAGATGTCTTGAAATCCAAATTAAAACTCGTAAAAAGCTCTTCGGAACTTAAAGTACATGAAATCTTTACGTCTTGTAAGAATTTTCAGTAATTTTAAAAGATTTAAAGAGATTTCTATGAATTTAAAGGGATTAAAAGAGATATGTATAATATTTAAAATATTTAGTGGAATTTTAAAGTTCCTTGAGAAATTTTAAATAATTTTAAAAAGCTTGTAAGAATTTTATGAAATTTTAATTTTTAAAAGTAATTTTAAAGGATTTTAATGATCCTCATAGAATTTTAAAGGATTTAAAAGCTTTTCATGAAATTTTGAAGGAGTTTAAAAGGTTTTTAGGAATTTTAAGTGATTACAAGAAATTTGTATAGTATTTAAAAGATTTAGTTGAATTTTAAAAGGACTTAATGAAATTTTAAGAGATTTTTAAAGATGTTTAGGGAATTCAAAGAATTTTAAAGGATCTCACAAATTTTTTATGATTTTCTAAAGAATCAACAAACTTTCATTGATTTTTTAATGAGGAAATTTAAAATCTCTTAAAATGCACAAAAATTTCTTTAAATTATTGGAAACCTATCGCAATCCCTTAAAATTCGTTGAAATCGTTTTTAGTTCCTAAAAACATCTTTCAATATCTTAAAATTGTACTACAATATTTAAAATTCCACGAAATCCTTTCCAATTAGTTTACAAAATCTTTTACATATCATAAAGATCTCGTGAAATTTTTGAAAATTCCCTAAAGTGCATTAAAATCTCTAAAAAAAAACTCTTGAAATAAAAAAATCTCACAAATTCTAAAAATCTAAAATGACTTGAAATTTTTTTAAATTTCCCTAAATTCTTTAAAATTACTTGAAATTGTTAGAAATAGCTTTAAAATTTCTATAAAACCACTTGAAATCTCTTAAAATCCTTTAGGAAATCTTTGAAAATGTCTTAAAATCCTTTTAATTCCCTTTAATTCTTGAAATTTCCTTAAATTCTTTAAAATTACTTGAAATCTTTAGAAATCGCTTTAAACTTTTTGTAAAACCACTTGAAATCTCTTTTTCACTAAAATCTCTTAAAATATCTTAAAATCTTTTTAAACTCCCTAGAATCAATCTAAATCCTAGAATCAGAATAAATATTCTAAAATGCCTTAAAATGACTTTAAATCTTTAGAAATTGCTTTAAACTTTCTATAAAACTACTTGCAATCTCTTAAAATCCTTGAGGAAATCTTGATGTCTTTGAAATCTTTGAAAATTTATTAAAATCCTTTTAATTCCCTTTAATTCCTTAAATTTCCCAGAAAAACTTGAAATTTCCATAAATTCTTTAAAATTCTTTGAAATATTGAGAAACCGCTTTAAAATTCCTCAAAACCACTTGAAATCTCTTAAAATCTTTGAGGAAATCTTGATATCTTTGAAATCTTTGGAAAATGTCTTAAAATCCTTTTAATTCCCTTTAGTTCTTGAAATTTCCCAGAAAAACATGAAATTTCCCTAAATTCTTTAAAATTACTTGAAATCTTTATAAATCGCTTTAAAATTTCTCTAAAACCACTTGAAACCTCTTAAAATCTTTTAGGAAATCTTGATATCTTTGAAATCTTGAAAAATTTCTGAAAATCCTTTTAATTCCCTTTAATTTTTTAAATTTCCAAGAAAAACATGAACTTTCTCTAAATTCCTTAAAATTACTTGAAATATTTAGAAATCCCTTTAAATTCCTTAAAATCACTTGAAAACTTGGAAAATGTCTTAAATACTTTAAATTCCCTTTAATCCTTTAAATTTTCCAAAAACACTTGAAATTTCTTGAAATTTCTTTAAATTCCTTAAAATTACATGAAATATTTAGAAATCGCTTTAAACTTTCTATAAAACCATTTGAAATTTCTTAAAATCCTTTAGGAAATCTTGATATCTTTGCAATCTTGGAAAATGTCTTAAAATCCTTTTAATTCCCTTTAATCCTTTAAATTTCACAAAAACACTTGAAATTACCTTAAATTCATTAAAATAACTTGAAATCTTTAGAAATCTTGATATCTTTGAAATCTTGAAAAATGTCTTAATCTCTTTTTAAACTGTGATTAAATTTTAATCCTTGATTAAATTAAGTTAATCAATACGTATGAAAGTATTGATTATCTTAATTTAATCAAGGATTAAAATGTAATCACAGTTGGTGGAATCGGCCCTAAATTTCCCAAAAACACTTGAAATTTCTTGAAATTTTCTTAAATTCCTTAAAATTATTTACAAGCTTCTTAAAATCCTTTTAAATTCCACGAGAATATTTATAATTCCTAAAAATCTCTTAAAATTCTTACAATTTTCTTAAATTCCTTTATAATTCAACGAAAAACTTTTAATTCCCTTAAAATATATGGAAAACTTTTCTGATTTTTGAAAACTGTTTAAAACTTCTTAAAATTCCACAAAATATTTAGAAAATCATGAAAATCTCGTGAAATCCTTTAAAATTTCTTTAAATTTTTACAAGCAGGAACTTTAAAATTTCTTAAAATTCTTTGAATTTCCTAAAGTTCTTTTAAAATCTCTTAAAATTTCATGAAGTCCTTTTAAAATTCAACTAAATATGTTAAATATTATACAAATTTCTTGTAATCACTTAAAATTCCTAAAAACCTCTTAAACTCCTTTAAAATTCCATGAAAAGCTTTTAAATCCTTTAAAATACTTAAAACTCCCTTAAAATTTTAAAATAATTCCAGAAAATCTTTAACAATCATGAAAAACTCAAAAAATCCTTTAAAATTCTATGAGGATCATTAAAATCCTTTAAAATGACTTTTAAAAATTAAAATTTCTAAAAATTCTTACAAGCTTTTTAAAATTATTTAAAATTCCTCAAGGAACATTAAAATTCCACTAAATCTTTTAAATATTATACATATCTCTTGTAATCCCTTTAAATTCATAGAAATCTTTTAAAATTCTTTAAAATTCCTTAAAATACGTAAAGATTAAATATGTGCTTTAAAGTTCATAACAAAATTCTTAAAATTTTAAAAATAAATTATAAAAGTTATATAACTATGTAATACGACAAAAATAACATAGTTAACATAAATGTGAATTTCTATTTTCCCTGACACCTACTCGCATTTCTCTGACATTTCCCTGACTTCTCTGACATGTGGCCACCCTGCCATAATAATTTCTGTAACATCAATAAATATAGGTAATTTGAACTTTGAGAGAAACCGAGCTTAAAAATTAACTTGAAATAACTTGATTAATGTACTTCCAAAGCCAGGGAGTCAGCCATCCAGCTATCCGGCTGCTGTTAACTCTATTAGATGTGTACAGTGTGCTTATTTGCAGAATCGGGTCTCCATCTCTCTATAGCTTGATATATCTGTCTCTATATTCTATATGTGGCTCTCTTTCTCACCCTGGTGCATTTTCTCTTGCTGCGAGCTATATATCTAATGGTTCCTACTCCTCTTTCTGTCGCAAGCCTTCTCCCAATCCTCGACAGTGACATCGTGATTCGAGATGTACACGCTAATTACTGTATTCACGGATATTGCGCAAAAGGGTTAGTCGTCTGAATAGCGAAGCTAATACTCCAACGTAATCCACTTACCTCACCTATTCTACCTGCAAGTGCGAACAGCTAGTTGAAGAAACGAGTCGCGATTCATCAAGTGCCATATCTTGTAATCCCATTAACATCAGATCTGTCATATCTGGTTCTGGTAAAAGCTAAATTACGAAGCGCAACTTATTTATCATCGATGCAAGTTTTCCAGCTTTTCTATATCTTTTATATATTTACAACTTTTATATTTTTTCTAGTTATTTTTCTACTTACTGTTTTATATACTTATTGTTAGTTATGTAAATAGAATTAATTATATAATAAATGTCGTGCAATTTTGCTCTGACCCCGATCGGGGGATTTCAGATCGGGCCAGGAGTTTCATCACCAATCTGAGCCACCCTGGCGATGGCTTCGGATAGAAAATTTCCTATCCGAATGAATCCGAGCCAATGCGAAGTCTCTTTCCGAGCGAATCAGTTTCATTCCGAGCCAATCCGAAATTTTAATGATGATTCCTATCCGAATGAATCCGAGCCAATCCGAGGTTTGAATGAAGATTCCTATTCGAATGAATCCGAGCCAATCCGAAATTTGAGGGAAGAATCCTACCCGAATGAATCCCAGCCAATCTGAAGTTTGAACGAAGATTCCTATCCGAATGAATCCGAGCCAATCCGAAGTTTGAACGAAGATTCCTATCCGAATGAATCCGAGCCAATCCGAAGTTTGAAGGAAGATTCCTATCCGAATGAATCCGAGCCAATTTGAAGATTAAATGATGATTTCTATCCGAATGAATTGCAGCCAATCCGAAGTTTGAAGGAAGATTACTATCCGAATGAATCGGAGCCAATGCAAAGTCTCTTTCCGAGCGAATCAGTTTCATTCCGAGCCAATCCGAAGTTCGCATGCTTCCTATCCGAATGAATCCGAGTCAATCCGAAGTTTAAATGATGATTCCTATCGGAATGCATCCGAACCAATCCGAAGTTTAAATGATGATTCCTATCTGAATGAATCCGAGCCAATCCGCAGTTTGAAGGAAAATTCCTATCCGAATGAATCTTAAATCCTACTGAAAAATTTTAATCCGCAGGTTCGGTTCAAAGACATTTTATTGCAATCAAAAAAATTTTTTTTAAATAAAATCAATATTTTATTTTAATGAAAGAAATTCTCTTAAGAACTATAAAAAAACAAAGAAGAATTATAAGAAGTTTTGTTGGCACGCTGGCTCTTCAAACAGTATTTATAATTGTAATTGAAGCTTCAGATTTATTCGGATTGAAACTTCGAGTCATTCAGATTGAAAAATTTCTTCGGAATGGCTCGAATTAATTCGAATTGAAAAATTATTTCGGAGTGGTTCGGATTCATTTGGAATGAAAAATTTCTTCGGAATAGCTCGGATTTATTCGGATTGAAACTTCGAATTCATTCGGAATGAAAAATTACTTCGAAGTGGTTCGGATTCATTCGGATTCATTCGAGTTGAAAAGTCTCTTCAGAATGGTTCGGATTCATTCGGATTGACAAATTACTTCGGAGTGGTTCGGATTCATTCAGATTGAAACTTCAGATTCATTGGGATTGAAAAATTTCTTCGGAATGGCTCGAATTAATTCGGATTGAAAAATTTCTTTGGAATAGCTCGGATTCATTCGGATTGACAAATTACTTCGGAATGGTTCGGATTCATTCGGATTGAAAAATTTCTTCGGAATAGCTCCGATTCATTCAGATTGAAACTTCGAATTCATTTGGATTCAAAAATTATTTCGGAGTGGTTCGGATTCATTCGGATTGACAAATTACTTCGGAGTGGTTCGTATTCATTCGGATTCATTCAAATTGAGAAATTTCTTCGGAATGACTCGGATTCATTTGGATTGAAGCTTCGGATTCATTGTGATTGAAAAATTTCTTCGGAATAGCTCGGATTCATTCGGATTGAAACTTCGGATTCATTCGTTTTGAAAAATTTCTTTGGAATGGCTCGGATTCATTCGGATTGAAATTCCTTGAAACTTTCTTAAATTCTTTAAAATCACGTGAAATCTCTTAAATTACACTAAAATCTCTTAAAGTCGTTTACGATATCTTAAAATTTTTTAAATCTTGTGAAAGCTCTGGAAAATCCTTACATTCTTTGGAAATCGTTTTAAATTCCCTAGAATCACTTAAAATTTCTTGAAATCTCCCTAAATTCCTCAAACTCCCTTGAAATCTTCTAAAATTCCTTTAAAATCATTTAATAATTTTAATATCATTTAAAATCCCTTCAAATACTTAAGAAAAATATGATACTCTATAAAATCTTTAAACTCTCGTGAACTATTTTGAAATTCTTAAAAAATTTATTAAAATCACTTATTAATTGTCTCTATATAATTAATACCTCTGTTTTATTATAATATGACTTTTCTTTTCCGAAAATTAAATAGATTAATAAGAATCAAATATTGTGAATAATGATTTCACAGAATAGTTTTTTATCCTAATGGTGCATTGACCAGTTTTTCCTAGTTGAGGTATGTACTAGGGTATTTTTTTGTGAATTTTTTGCGAAGTCTCTTTCCGAGCGAATCAGTTTCATTCCGAGACAATCCGAAGTTCGCATGATTCCTATCTGAATGAATCCAAGCCAATCCGAAGTTTGAAGGAAGATTCCTACCCGAATGAATCCCAGCCAATCCGAAGTTTGAAGGAAGATTCCTATCCGAATGAATCCGAGCCAATCCGAAGTTTGAAGGAAGATTCCTATCCGAATGAATCCGAGCCAATCCGAAGATTGAAGGAAGATTCCTATCCGAATGAATCCGAGCCAATCCTAATGGTGCATTGACCAGTTTTTCCTAGTAGAGGTATTTACTAGGGTATTTTTTTGTGAAAACTGACAAGGCCCTGACCAGTTTTCCTTAAGTATAGGGCAATACTCTGCCTAAGCGTTACAATGTCTTTTGTGGGCCTTGCCAGTTAATCTGATTAGTCACATCAGAAGTAGGGAAAACTGACCAGGGCCCTGACAGAACCCTATAAAAAATTCACGAGTGTCTCATTATCGCGAAGCTGTGTAAAGTAACTCCCTGCAATTCCCAAGGGTTCGATGTGTTATGAAGTTTATGGTATTTTGATATCATGGGAACCGCACATACATGATGTAGAATGGATGGATGGATTACCGAGTACACAATGCATTTTCGGAGGCGGAAAATTCCCGATTGGTCACGTGCCACACCGACACGTGCAACAGGGCTATACAGTCCACGGAGACTGCGTGCTTACAAAAGAGCTGTCCTCGTGTATCTTGCCAACGAGAGATTGCAGTTCGCAAAGCACTTGAAAGAAAATTTAATTTCGAGGGTCGTTGTAATAATAAAAAGTGCGAGTAGTTTAAGCGCCATAGAGCATGAAGTCAGATCATTTATTTATCTATAAGCGAAACATACCTATAATATAATAATGCAACACACAGAACGTGTCGCATGCAATTAAAAAGTACATATAATCAACGTTTTGAGTTGATTACACTTGAGTTTTTATCTTTCTGCACTTTTACGAAAAAACGGAATTTTTTGAACTAAAGAAATTTTAAAGGAATTTCAAAATAATTCAGAAAAATTTCAAGATTTTCCAGCAATTATTTTCAATTCTTCTGAAGGTAGATATTGATATGATGAAATAAATAAAAAATATAAATAATTCGGCAATTTCTTGAAAATTCTTTAATTTTTTTATATTCTTTCAAAATCCTTTGACTTTTTTAAACTTCATTAAAAATCCCTTACAATATATTTATAAATATTTTATTATAAATCTCTTGAAATATCCTTAAATTTCCAAAATCATTTAAAATCTTGTAAAAATCTTTGAAAATATTAACAAAATGTAGAAATTAATATAAAATCTTGGAAAGTTGGTTATAATCCTTTTAATTCCCTTTCATCTTTTAAATTTACCAAAACCAATTAAAATTTTCTTTAATTCCTTTAAAATTACTTGAAATCTTGGGAAATCGCTTTAAAATTTCTCTAAAACTACTTGAAATCTCTTAAAATCCTTTAGGAAATCTTGATATCTTTGAAATCTTGGAAAATGTGTTCAAATTCTTTTAATTTCCTTTAATTTCTTAAATTTTCCAGAAAAACTTGAAAATTCCATAAATTCTTTAAAATTCTTTGAAATGTCTGAAAATCCTTTTAATTCCCTTTACTCCTTTAAATTACCCAGAAATACTTGAAATTTCTTTAAATTTCTAGAAATTTCCTTAAATTACTTAAAATTACTTGAAACCTTTGGAAATCGCTTTAAAATTTCTCTAAAACCACTTGAAATCTATTAAAATCCTTTAGGAAATCTTGATATCTTTGAAATCTTGGAAAATGTATTAAAATCCTTTTAATTCCCTTTACTCTTTTAAATTTCCCAGAAACACTTGAAATTTCTTGAAATTTTCTTAAAATTACTTGAAAGCTCCAAAAATCGCTTTAAACTTTTTATAAAACCACTTGAAATCTCTTTTTCACTAAAATCTCTTAAAATATCTTTAAATCCTTTTAATTCACTTTAATCCTTTAAACTGCCCAAAAACACTTGAAATTTCCTTAAATTCCTTAAAATTACTTGAAATCTTTAGAAATACCTTTAAACTTTCTATAAAATCACCTGAAATCTCTTATAATCCTTTAGGAAATCTTGATATCTTGGAAATCTCGAAAAATGTCTTAAAATACTTAAAAATTCCCTAGAATCACATGAAATGTCTTGAAACCCTCTTACACCGAGAAAAATAGTTTCTTCGTTTAAGAGGAAAATTCCTTTTATGAAATCCTCTCAAAAATGAGTATATTCCTCAATGAATTAGATTATTTTCCTCTACTTTTAAGAGGATTCCTCCTTATTTAAGAGGAATAACTTCTAGAATAGAATAATCCTTTAAAATTAAGAGGAAAACTTTATACACCATATTGTAGAGGAAAACTTGCATCAGAATAAGAGGAATCCACTTAAACGAAGAAAATATTTTTTTCGGTGTAACTTCTTTAAAATGAAATATTTTAAAATTCTCTAAAATCTTTTAAAGTCCTTTACGATATCTTATAATTTTTTAAACCTTGTGAAATCCTAAAATTCTTTAGAAATCCTTTTAAATTCCTTAGAATCACTCAAAATTTCTTGAAATCTATTAAAAATCCTTTAAGATTTAAAATTGATCTCAATATTAATATCTTCATTATGAAGGTAAATATATTGATATGAAGAAATAAATAAAAAATCATACAATCAATAATACAAATAATACAAATATTTTATCAGCTGGCAAAACTGCGCCCAACATTGCTGACAATATAAAAGCAATTGCAATAAATCTTATTTCATCTGAATAGATTTCAGGATCGTATATTGTATAATAAAAGATACATTTATGCTTTCACAAAATCTATATATAAGATTAAAACGATTCTGCCTATTTGATTCTTTTTTTTTTCTCACTAAAGCTTATGTAATGTGCGTTCAGTTTGTGCTGATTCCAGGAATACTTCTTTACACCCCTCGTCCTATTAGTTTTGTCTGTTGTTAACCCTCGGGTGCGAAGTTGCCCTATTAGGCGACATTTCGTACCAGATTGCAGGTTTACCATTCATCTTTCACCTTTTTCTTTATTCTTGAGTTTTCTCTTCACATTTCCATTGATGCCTCGAACACAATGACGAACGGCACAAGCTACTTTGAACACTTAATGAGCGCGTGCCGCTGACAGAAAATCACATGGAGACTGTACAAATTTTGCTCAAATTTAACTCAAATACACACCGTCTTATAAATGCCGCAATTAAAACAGTAACAGATGTTTAAAAAATTATTATCAATTCTAATTAATTATACAAAGAAATTCCATAGAATCCAAAATACACAGAAAAAATAAAATGGCTGAATTTAACATTTAAAGTAGTCAACATGCGCTCTGAAAAAATTTTTTCTGGAATTTAGTAACTTTTACTATTTAAAATTGTAATTTTTCCTAAGAACATTGTATGCTGTTTATTTATTTATTGCTATTTTCTTTGTAAAAGTTACAATTTGAAAAAGTAAAACTTACTAAATTCCAGGAAAAAGACACATTTATTTAACTATTTTAAATAGTAAATTCAGCCATTTCTTTTCAATTTCTTTTTTTCGTGTAAATAATAAATAGAATATAATTGAAATCCGCGGAATGAAAGCCGAAGGAATTCGATTGAATTCGATGGAATTCAATGGATTTCAAGAGAATCCTGATTTTTATATATCATAGAACTTTATTCGATTTCATTTCCATAAAAATATCACACTCAGAATCTATTTATAACTAATAAAAAATATTATAAATTTATAAAATTTAAAATATAAAAAATATTATAAATTTAAATTTATTGTGTATATAATAGTGTCGTAATTAATTTATAAGGTTTTCATTGCATATAACATACATACCAGCTGTGCAACTATTGCACTAACGGTTTTTCACACAAAATCGAGGGGTAAATATGCTTTTGTTTCAACAAATACTACCCCTGCAAACACCTGTACTATGCATGTAATGTGTGTATATCTATAATTATGTACGCATACAGTTAAGCTGTGAACCTGCGTTTTTGGTACCTGGTTGAACTGGTCACGCATGTCATCTACCTTTGGGTGAATCACCAATCAACCCTCAACTGTCGATTTTCAGACCCGCACTCATTAAAAAAAATTTATAGAATTTTCCATAAATTTTTGTCGGATCTTATACTAAAAATTCATAGATTTTTCTCTAATACGTGTGAATTTCCAAATCCGTGTATTTCATATTTTCGGGAAATTGAAATTTCGGTAATTTTTTACTTTTGTTAATAAAGCCTGTTCGGGAATTTTTTTTTCGTTTTTTCCACATTTGGAATTTAGTTTTTTCGGCAAAAAGATTTTATATCAATTAAATTTAAAACAGATTGTTCTAATAATAACAGGGTAAATCTAATATAATAATAAATAGTACCTGAAAAACGAGAGTTTTTCACGTTGAAACAAAACATCGGGTAAAAATAGAGAAATCCCAAAAATTTTCACACTTGATTATTTATGAAAATATAAAAGATGGTTATATTTATATAATGGAACATTTATAATAATAATTTGTATATTGTTGAAAAACACGGAAAAATATATTTCTATAAACAGGTTTTCATGAAAATTATTATTAATCTACATTTTATGATTATATTATTTTCATATCCCATAGAACGTTTACAAATATTTTAAAATAATTATATGTTCTGATATAATTATGATTTTTTTTCGAAATTCCTTAAATTTCTTTTTTCAATTACTTGAAATGTCTTGAAATATCTTAAAATTCCCTAAAATCATTTCAAATCATGTGAAAATTATTGAAAATCGTTAAGTTCTTGGAAGTTCTTTTACAATTCTTCAAAAATTTTCAATATCATTTAAAATCCTTTAAAAAAATTTACAAAATGTGTAAATTAATTTAAAATCTAGGAACTCTCATGAATTCTTGAATCATTGTTTACAATCACTTGAAATCCATTTATATCGCTTTATATTCTTCTGAAATCCTTTAGGAAATATAGATATCTTTGAAATCTTGGAAAAAGTCTTAAAATCCCTTTAATCCTTTAAATTTCCCAAAAACACTTTAAATTTCTAGAAATTTCCTTAAATTACTTAAAATTACTTGAAACCTTTGGAAATCGCTTTAAACTTTCTGTAAAACCACTTGAAATCTCTTTAAATCCTTTAAGAAATCTTGATATCTTTGAAATCTTGGAAAATGTCTTAAATCCTTTTTTAATGTTTAATCCTTTAAATTTCCTAGAAACACTTGAAATTCCTTTAAATTCCTTAAAATTACTTGAAATCTTTAGAAATCGCTTTAAACTTTCTATAAAACCACTTGAAATCTCTTAAAATCCTTTAGGAAATCATGATATTTTTTGAAATCTTGGAAAAAGCCTTAAAATCCTTTTAATTCCCTTTACTCCTTTAAATTTCCTAGAAACACTTGAAATTTCTTGAAATTTCATTAAATTCTTTAAAATTACTTGAAATCTTGGAAAATGTCTGAAAATCCTTTTAATTCCCTTTACTCCTTTAAATTTCCTAGAAACACTTGAAATTTCTTGAAATTCCTTTAAATTCCTTAAAATTACTTTAAATCTTTAGAAATCGCTTTAAACTTTCTATAAAACCACTTGAAATCTCTTTAAATCCTTTAGGAAATCTTGATATCTTTGAAATCTTGGAAAATGTATTAAAATTCTTTTAATTTCTTTTAATTCCTTAAATTTCCCAGAAAAACTTGAAATTTCTAGAAATTTCCTTAAATTACTTAAAATTACTTGAAACCTTTGGAAATCGCTTTAAACTTTCTGTAAAACCACTTGAAATCTCTTAAAATCTTTTAGGAAATCATGATATCTTTTTGAAATCTTGGAAAAAGCCTTAAAATCCTTTTAATGTTTAATCCTTTAAATTTCCTAGAAACACTCAACATTTCAACCCGAACGGTCAATCCGAATGAATCCGAACCTCATCAAAAAAGATTTTTTAATCCTTTTTAATCCTTTCCAATCCGTGAGTCTTTACAAAGTTGAATTCAAATGAATCCGATACCAAACCGAATGAATCCGATTCTAATCCGATCAAAGTTTCAATCCTTTTCAATCCGAATGAATCCGAGAAATTTCCGAAATACTTTCAATTCTTTTCAATCCGTAACGAACAAAAATTTCAGTCCGAATTAGTCCGATATTCAATCGGTACACACTTTTTAATCCGTTATCCCAATCCGAATCAATCCGAACGAATTTTAATCCTTTTCTATCCGTAGTTCTAAACTGAAGTTACCGCTCAATCCTTTTCAATCCGTGCCCTCAATCCGAATGAATCCGAAACCAATCCGAACTTATCTTCTATCCTTTCCAATCCGAATGAATCCGAAAAAGTTGTGACTTATCACTTAAAAATAAAATTTATATTTAAAAAAATGTAAGTGTAAATATGTCACTGAACAGCATCCTTCACTTTAGATTGGAATCCTTGCTTCGATCTCGGATTAGATCGGATTCAATCGGATTGAAATCCTTCCCTAAACCTCAGATTAGATCTGATTCATTCGGATTGAAATCCTTTCTTGGACTTCGGACTAGATCGGTTTCATTCGGATTAAAATTCTTCCTTTAACCTCGGATTCAGTCGGATACAAATTTTGGATGACTTCGGATTCAGTCGGATAGAAATCGAGGATAGACTTCGGATTAGGTCGGATTAGAATCATCTTTTTCATTTTGGATTAAATCGGATAGGAATCCTTAGATCGACCTCGGATTGATTAGGATAGGAATCTTTGATCGGACTTCGGATTAGATCGGAATGAAACTATTTGCTTCGGATACAAATTCCGGAATGAAATTGATTCAAAAGGATACATTTTTTTCTATCCGAACCTTCCGCCAGGGCCCATCAAAAATTCTGCACGGTCAGTTTTAAAAATCGGCATCAAGTCAAAATAAGAATTTTACAAAAATTATACTACTCTCCTGCTTCGATAATGAGATTCCACATTGTTGCTAAATATATGACGTAAGCAATTAAACCTTCATGATTCTCCCACGTGAATTTGCAGTCTAGAATGGTGCGGACGTTTTGGTTGCACGCGCTCTAAACTGATCGCGCCCTCGATAATGAGTTGGAGGGTGACGACTGACGTTCTGCTTGGGGCTTGTCGTGTATAGGTGGGTCCCTAGTAGACAATGTTACACACACACACATACTCATACATGACAACCTGGGGGTGTAAATAAGTGATCGTGTGGGAATCTCGTCTCGGCAATCGGCGTCTAACCCCATTGGTTGAAGGGAATGCCGAACGATCCTGCATTTCAAGTTTCAAACGAAACTTACTTTTACGATCAACTGCAATTTTGTATGCGTGAGTAGCTGTGTTTGCAAGCGGGGGTGACGCCGTTACTATCGTTATTTTTTTATCGATCGAACCGACCCCAACAAACGCACCTATGCGGACGATTACACATCTCTCCCAGTTTTTTGTTCGTCGTATATCAATCAGAAAAATAATTGCTTAATAATGTCTTGGAAACGAGACATTTTTATTGCTGGACACAGCAGATGTTGATGATTATATTTATTCTCTATATAATTAATAATAATAAAGTTTCAATTATGTATTTTTATTTTTTCACATTATTCATTTCACATTTTCATTATTCAAAAGTAACGCGTTAACGTTACCGTCACTTTTATTAAAAAAGAACGAACGCGCGCACATTTATGTTCATTTTCAATATTATATCATTTTTTATATTTTATTTCGCTAATCTCTAAAAATTTATATTAAACTTCGTGAAAATCTCTTAAAATTCCAAGAAACCTTTGAAAACCAGTGAAATTGCTTAAAATTCGTGAAAATCTCTTAAAATTTTCAGAAACTTGTTGAGATTCTTCTAAATTCAATGATAACAATTCAAATTTCTTTTATATATCCTTTAATGTCCATTAAAAGAACTCTCTTTTGATCGCCAGTGGTTCAGTGGAAATTTTTACCTCTGTAGAATTGAAGCCCCGGATACAATAACGGGACGCGCGCTCCAACACGCATAAAAGTATTGTCCAAGCGTCACGTGATATTCAAATTTTAAAGTTTAAAAAATTAAATTTTTAAAAATGTAGGCTTGTAGAGAATAATAAAATGGAACTATTTCTATATGAAGTTTTTTTTGTCCAATGCATATTTTTAATACTAAAAATGAAAAAGGAAAAAAAAATTCTCCAAATTCAATTATGTTTTAAAACCTAAATCGTGAAATATCAGCCAAATATTATTGAATCTATTTGAAATCCTAAAAAATCAAAAAAATAATTAAAGCTGCCTATTGTTTAATAATAATTAATTGCAAATTCATACTGGTCGATAAGCACTAGGGTGGTCCAAAAATGCATTGCAAAAATTTGTTCAATGCTACAGAGTCTCGATCCCCCCAATTCATTTCTAAAACCGAAAAAAGAAAGTCCCTAATTTTTTTTTTCTTTTTTTATTAAAACACGTGCCGGTTTTGACTTGAAGTTTCCCATGTAAATTGCATGGGGAAAAATCACTTTTTGGAGTTTTTGGAATAATTTTTCAGGGTTTAGGAATAAGTGACGAGAGATTATAGAAACTTATAGAGAACTATCCGCCAAAGAATTTCATGTATCACACATATGGATTTTGCACCCCTAACACACACCCAGGAGGCCTTGAAAACTACTCTTAAAAGCTAAAATTACCATTTTTCATGAAATTGACGTTCTGAGCACTTTATCCTCGTTGTTTTTCTTAATAATTATTATTAGTATTAATCTATTGAAATATTTATTAACATTGTTTAATAAATCTTTAATTACTTAAACAAATATCATTTGTTTAATGTTTTTTTTTTTTAATTTCGTTTTTTATCATAAAAATGTTTACTATTGGTCTAATGGTATATTGATAAAACATTAGTTAGTTAATTTTCAAATATTTAAACGAATAACATTTATTTAAAAAATTTTTTTTCAAGAAAATTTTTTTATTAAAAAATTACTGTGTACGTACTGAAATGTTGATTAACATATATTAATTAATGAATAATTGTTTAAATACATTCCAATAAATACATTTATCTACAAGTAATTCTTTATTTGTAACTAATAATAATCATGGAACATTTATTATTAAACTAACCATAAGTTTTTTTAATATGTACATTGTAACGCCGTAAAATTACTTATTTTTATATTTTCTTAAATCCCTTTATTTAGAATTTTCGGAAGTTGAAAAGGTTATTTCGAGACTTGGATTAATTATTTAGATAACTTAATTTAATTACTGATTCCTTGTAAATTTTTCTATTTTATGTCCTATTCATCATCGAGTATTGTATCATCGTAAAGAAGACTGGATTATTATTAATTATTATTATTATTATTATTATTATTATTATTAATTATCTGGATTCATTTGAGGCTAAATATTATTATGGAATTATGGCAAATATTTGAAGATTCGCGTCCTTTCCTATTCTGGAGACGATCTGATGATAAGGAAAATTTCTACTAGTCACATCCCACGCGTCATTGAGTAACTTCTAAAATGCCTTCGTATTTTATTATTTAATGCCAAAAGACTTATTCACCTGGTGTGAAATTTGGAATTTGCCGTAACGTGGAAGATTCTTTATATATTCAAGCTTATTGGGACTGTTGATGTTCGTGATTGAGTCACCTTGTTTAACAAAAACAATAATTTTGAATACTTCTATTGTCGCGGGTAGCCAAGACCCACTATTATAATTGACGATGTCCGTGATTTAGTCGCCTTGTTCGTCATGTTTAATACTGGAGAAGTTATTATGAAGAATAACCAACATCAAGACTGAATTAATTGGAATGCTCTATTCATTAATTCGAAAGAAATTTAAATTTGAATCAAGATCCAGAACCAAGAGAAATCGACCAATTAGAAGCTGAAACAAAACACTGTCGGTAACTAGGCGGCGACGTTGCCAACGAAGCAAACATTCTCCTTCATTCCATACCTTTTCGTCACCAACTTCCGAAAGAGAAGCATCTTTCTAATTTTAGTCCTCCCAAAATCAAGTAAAATCTATTTTTCCTCTTAAGATCCTGTTATTATTGTAATTTTCTCGAATTACAAATTGTTCAGGATAAGATTTTTGTATATTTCATTTGAGAAATTTAGATTATTTTGTGATTTTAATTGTGTTCTTGCATTATGATAAAGTAAAATCTATTGTAATATTTTCTTGAATCAATTGGTCAAGAAAACCTTGATTCAATTAAATTTCATAATTGGTTGGCCAAGAAAGCCCTAATTATTTTATTTTAGATTCTTACTTAGTTGGCCAAGAAAGCCCTAACTAATATTTTCATATAATTTGCTTTAGATTCTTTAAATCAGTAAATTCTAATTCTGAATTTCTCAATTGGATTCTTTATTTTGCTATTTATTGTGATATAACCATGAATTTCATTGAATTTATACCAAGTCCGAAATAACTGACGAAAGGTCACTTATTCGTTTAAAAATTGATTTTAAGGTTAGGAAATCTGTCAATTTTTTTATATTTAGAATTCTGTCTATTTCATAAATCTTTACTTATTTGAATCTGTAATTTATAACGAAGTATTTGGGACCTCTGTAATTCATAAATTATCTAATATAATCAGTTAATATTCCTTTTTCTTTAGAATCCAAAGTTTTGTAAACTAATTTAAAAATGTAATTTCGATCTCAAACAATATAATTATCGCAAATTTGTTCTTCGTGAATTTAGCCCATGTGAACCTCAAACTTCAAGATTATTTGAATAAACAGTTACATTTTCTAATTCACTTTATTATTTTATTTTGGAGTAACGTAAATTATTTAGATAATCTTTTCAGTTTAAAACCCTCCCCTCTACCATCATCCAGAAATGGGGCTGAGCTAAGCAAACTAAGTTGGAAGAATTTTGCGTTCTTTATAATTTATTATTATGAATAAATTTTAATTCAATTGAGTTGATCAAAAGATCTGGCGCCCATCCTCTTTTAGTTAAATTAAAGAAATAAATTCTTCTAAGATAATCTAACTAACTATATATATTATTATTTAATAAAAATAATAAGTTGGGTTATAACATTTAATTTGCTGAAACGATCCTAATGGGTTTAAACAATTTCTACCCAAGTAATATATAATTGTGTTATAATTATATTATATAATTACATTTTTGCATTCTGTAATCTTTTCTATTATTATCTACATTTTTACAACGACAGCTTGGTGTATTACTATATGTCGCGACTGTTTATAAATATTTCGCTAAACCAACCATACCTAATAATTTTTGTTAAAAAAAAATTTTATAAACAAATAGAATTTGTTTAAATAATTGAAATTTACTAAACAATGTTTATTAATATACCATTATAGTCCAATTGTATACATTTTTATAATAAAAAACGAAATTTAAAAAAAAAATATTAAACAAATGATATTTGTTTAAGTAATTAAAGATTTATTAAACAATGTTAATAAATATTTCAATAGATTAATACTAATAATAATTATTAAGAAAAACAACGAGGATAAAGTGCTCAGAACGTCAATTTCATGAAAAATTGTAATTTTAGCTTTTAAGGGTAGTTTTCAAGACCCCCTGGGGGTGTGTTAGGGGTGCAAAACCCATATGTGTGATACATGAAATTCTTTGGCGGATAGTTCTCTATAATTTTCTATAATCTCTCGTCACTTATCCCTAAACCCTGAAAATTATTCCAAAAACTCCAAAAAGTGATTTTTCCCCATGCAATTTACATGGGAAACTTCAAGTCAAAATCTTCAAGTAAAATCCCTTAATAGCTATTTACTTTACAAGGCGCGAAAGGAGGCAATTATCGGACAAGTGAAGTACAAAGCTTTTCATGACCACTGTAACGAATTCGATTTTCGAAACAATAGTCCGAATTTGCACTATTGTACTAGTACAGCCAGGATGGCGAGAAATAAGCTGGCTGGAGCCCCGTAAGCGTGTTCGGGAAATACTCTCTCTCCTCCTCCCTCTCTCACCTTTCGTATTCTATCCTATCGTATTATATCCTACTGTATTCTATCGTATCCTATTGTATCCTAAACGATAGAATAAAATACGACAGGATACGATAGGATAGGATAGAATACGATAGAATACAATAGAATAGGATATATAGGATACAATAGAATAAGATAGTATAGGATACGATAGGATAGAATACAATAAAATAGGATAGGATAAGAGAGAGAGAACCTCCGGTTTATTTATTTAGATATTTTAGGATATCTATACCTATTTTAGGATACCCTATTTTACTTTCGGTACTACTTTGAGGGTACCGTCCCATGTGGGCGCAAAACGCAAAGCGTAAAATGAACAGCCAATTGTAGACCACTTTTAGATTTCTGTCTTCTCAAAGATTCTCTATCATTGGCTGTTCGTTTTGCGCTTTGCATTTTGCGCCTGCATGGGATTCCACCCTTACTTTACGGTACTACTTTTACTTTCGATATTACTTTTGCAGTACTTTCGCTCCTGTACTGTAAAGGGCTCCATTCGAGACGCATAACAAACACCGAAAATCGATGTTTCGTTATAAGTGTCATGAAAAATTGTTTAAAATCTCATGAAATGTCATGAAATCCATTAAAATTAAGAATCTGGTGAAATTTCTTTAAATTTTATAAATTCACTTCATATTCCTTGATATTCCCTAAAATTCGACAATCCTTTATTATTACCCTTAAAATGACTTAAAATTTTATAAAATCTTACTAAAAATTCCTTTAAGAGATTATACGCATTTGTAAACTGAAAAAAATCGATTTTATAATAATTTTTTCTGGCAACGCCTTTCATTCGATTAATAAACAAATGAAAAACACATAAAGTAGTAACATTGAACTTCATTTAGGTATATTTTCTTTTTGATAAAGGCGTCTGGTGGTGAACAGGATATCCCTGGTTTGGATCATCGGAAATAAAAAAAAACAAAGAGATTAAATTAGTGTATTGATCGAAGGAATAAAAGAAATATCACACAGTTAATAAATTACACAGTTTTGAGAAAAACGTATTTAAAATTTCATAAGACCTGAATTTTCAATTTCTTTGCAGATGCACCAAAACTACTTTCAGACGTATCAGCAGTTTTTTGATTAAAAACGTTTTTTCTTTTCTTTGGCCTTGATTTTTGAATTTTCGCAGATGATCTCTTTTCTCTACTACACTTCATTTTGAAGCAGTAAAATAATAATAACAGAAAGTGTTGAAAGTATTCATCGGATTAACATGAAATTTTCTGAACTCAATAATATATGTGGGCAATTCCATACAAAATTTAGAATCAAAAATTTATTTTGCGCGAAATATTTTTTTTTTTTGTGTTTTTTGGTTGAAAATATTGTACACGTATTTTTTTATTTCGACATAATCTTTAAAATTTCGGAGTGTGAATTTTCAAAATTTTCACGCTTGAAAAATTTACCTCTTGCATATACGAAAAAAAGAATTCTATTAAAAAAATAAGTGGCTCTAGTAAAATTTAGGATTTTCTCTCAGCTTTTCAATAAGCATTACAAGAAATTTATTAGAACATTCATTTATAAAAATATGGCCTATTTTATAAACAAAACTATCGTAATAACCCTTATAATCTCATGAAATCTTATGAAATCCTTTAAAATTAATAAAAATTCAATGAAATCTCATAAATCCCTTGAAATCACAAAATTCGTTAAAATAACTTAATATTCTATGAAATATCTTAAAATCTCTGAAATATACTTAAAATTTCAGTCAATTTCGTAAAATCCTTTGAAATTTCATAAGATTCCTCGAAATACTGTGAAATCAATTAATATTTTTAAAATGTCAACAAAAGTCGAAAAACTCTTTGAAAACTCTTGTAAAAAATTTCATAAATAGACTGATATAAAATACAGAAGTAGTATCCAAAAGTTCTTTAGTTTAATATATGTCAGATTTCCAAAAAAATTTGATAAACTCAATATAAAAGCATTGAATAATTTACAAAACAAAATTTAAAAAGGTTATGATTTCAATTATTATAAAAGAATCCTATCAATATTATTTAATACGTAAATTGTTTGTTTGATATAGATTGTGCTTCTAAATAACAGTTATTATTTTAGTTATAAAGGATTTTCAGGTTGTAACGTTGCCACGTTTCTTTAGTTTTATTCGTTTTATTTGTTGACAACTGATTTTTAAAATTTCAAAGTTAATTTATAAAAAATTGAATCCGGGTAGATACCAATTTTTGATTTTTGCCGAGACAAGTAAGGCTCATTCTTTAATAAAAATAGTTTTTTGAGTGTTTAAGTTGGATTTTCGAAGAGAAATCTTCAGTTATGTGATTCTGCTAGGTTAGTTCCATAAGATATAATGTTAATTTAAAAGCTTATATTTTTTATACCAATTAAGCGGTAAAAAATTCTAAAAAAATTCTAAATGACGCGGAATTAACATAACTTTAAAATATTTCAAGGGCATTTTAAAATCTTGGATTTTACCTGACGCATGTTCCTCCTTAAGAAGTTAAAGTCGAAAAATCAATTTAAAAAAAATTAAAAATCTACATAAAAATATTAAAATTCAATATTTTGAAAAATCTCCTTTGGCACGTTTTGAGATATTGGTGATGCCAATATATCCTACAAATTTCATCAATTTAACTACAACTGTCTTTAAATTATTAGGACGATAAAAAATGGCGACACACACACACACTAACCTTAGGTATAAGTATAACTTGAAATATTTTTTTGCTTCAATAATAATTTATTTTTCACATCGAAATAATTATTTTTATTACTTTAAATAATTATCTATCTTTATAACACCCTTATTATTAGTAATCGTTTTGACAACGAAAATAGTCTCAAGATAGTTTTCAAATTCGATACATTCACACAAATTTGCGCCATTTCCAAAGGAACCAATCAGGTTTTCGACAACAATGTGTTCTATATATTAGTAACATCTCTTTTTTAAGAAAGAAAAGAATTAAGGTGTATTTGTATCAAAATTGCTAGTGATTAAAATCTCGGTTGTATATGATATTTAAAATTATTTAAACTAATTTTAATATTCTTATGTTACAGAAGATGGAGAGAATAAAATATATGGCCATGGAAATATACGGGATCAAGAGATTAAAAAATATCGAGGACCTCTTTAACTGTATGTGCAAAATAAATGAAGAGAAAAACAAAAAGAACTTCAATGAACTGCCATTCCCAGGCACCCCATTGGTCTCACTCAGGGAATGGAATATGAAATACACAATCCTTTACGATTTTTTATTATACTTAAATTCAAGAGAGACTCAATAGTCGAAGAGTTGATTTATTATGGTGCAAATGTAAATGCACAAAATTCAAATAGTTGAATCTCCATTGCATATTGCTATGCACAGAATTAGTGAGAAATTTGAAAGCATCTCTAATGATGAAATTTCAGAAACATCTATATTCATTAAAAACATTCAAATTTTTAAACCATTTATAAAAAATAAAGCTGACATACACATTCGTGACAGGCAGGGTATAAGCGTTCTTCATAGAGCGTTATCTGTGGGAAATTTGGAATTAATGGAGATTTTACTGGAAAATTGCCAGCTTCAAAATGTTGAGAAACAATTAAAGGGGACCAAAATGACGCTGAGTTTAAGAAAACATTAAAAGATGCCGACGTGTGATAAAGTATTTGTTAAACGAATTGGAAAAGTGCATTATTCCTACTTCGAATTACTCGCCACTTTTAGAATTTATTGCCCGACAAAAAAGCGAAAAACTAGATGATCTTTTTGTAGATGTTGTAAAGAATTCAATTTTCAATGTGAATGCACACAATCCACTGTATAGAATGAAAGATACTTTGTTGCACATTGTATCTCAACATGGAACACCAGCAATGATTAACGCTTTAATTACTGCAGGGGCTAATGTTAATATTTATAAGCAGAATAATGTGTAATGGCCATAGAAACACCAGGGCCCACAAATCTGATCATCCGTGGGTGAACTGAGTAGCTTGCGGATGATCAAGGAAATTATCAGTAAAATAAAAGAAAGGTCAGATCGCTTTTGGAAGCCGCTGCGTGCGGGATTAGATCGATAGGGTCAGTCGGACTGTCCGGAGTCCGGTGGTGTGAAAAGACTTGGTGACGAGAGGACCATTGAGTGGGCCATTTTGGGCAAGTTGGACTCACGGGGACGCCCGTGTAATATTTGACGCTGGTACCAGGAAAGCAACTGTCATCAGCAAAGGAGTCGAGGATCATCTTCATCATCTCAGCGAGGTATCGTCGGTGTGTTTGAATGAGTGAGGTATCGGGTGAATGATCGCATGAGCAGGGTCGTTAAATAACTGGATGATCGATTCAATTATTGATGTTAAGCATTGAACGATCATCTCAGTAAATAAATGTCGCGATACTTGGTCTATGTGAGCATTGTGGTTACTTCCTAATTTGAGATACATTATAGATAC